>CAUHTR010007939.1:161270-197760 GCA_959609185.1 Schmidtea polychroa
CAGTTGTAGAAGAAGATGAAACTCCGGTTCAAGAAGGTATTTTTTATTGAATTATTTTTGATTGAATTATTTTTTATTAATTATTTTTTGATTGAATTATTTTTTATTGAATTATTTTTGATTAATTATTTTTTATTAATTATTTTTGATTAATTATTTTTTATTGAATTATTTTTTATTGAATTATTTTTGATTAATTTTTTTTGATTAATTTTTTTTTGATTAATTATTTTTGATTAATATATATTTTACTTATTATTTTTCTGAAACGTTTAAATTTGTATTTATGTTTTGTAATCAAAATTTTTACTTTTACTATATGTACTTTTATTATTTCTGGAATTAATAAAAAAAAGTATAATAAACACAATATATACAGTGGTGGGATTCAGCCGGTTCGCAGCGGTTTACGCGAACCGTTTCTCTTCTACCGACTATTAACAAAGAAATGTAAAACGAAGTAAACAATCACATACGAAATTCTAAAATTTTACCAAAGTATGCTTGCAATTTATGATTTGATTTTAGTTTTAAAATTTTCGTTACTTTGGTCATAAATCTTGTTTAAAAATAGTATAAAAATAGTGTTGTAAAAACAAGTGAATTGTATAAAAATTGTATATATATATATATATATATATATATATATATATATATATATATATATATATATATATATATATATATATATATATATATATATATATATATCAAGTGAAAAGAAAACATAATCATGTTTTTATTTTGGTTAATCCCTTGTTTATAAATCACCAAAACATGAGCTCGAGTTTGACCATCTTTTGACCGTGATAAGCAAGTTACTGCCGCAGTTGCTTTTGATTTATTATCGATAACTTCAGCTTTCGAATCTCCAACCGAAACATTATTTTCCAAATCCCAAATCTGGATAGACGATCCAGTTGCAGCACATAGCCAATATATGTTTGGTGAGAAGATAAGTTCATTGATAATATCACATCTTTCTAAAGTGTATAAATGTCTTCCTCCAGATAAATCCCATAACATTAAAGTTCCGTCCCAGACAATGCAAGTATATTAACAATATATTAACAAGTTGTTAAAATAAAATTTATTATATAATAAAATAATCAACGTTAAATTTACATTAAAGTAAATTATATTAGTTGTTCTTATATAAATTCTCGGTATTTGTTTCAGCCATCATGAAGCGCTTTGTACAACAAGTTTTGTCCGATATTTTTATATAATATATATAAATAATAAGTAATATAGCTATATCCTGTTTCTATTATCTTTTTTTAAATGATCGATCCGGTTCTCAAACGTTTTGAATCCCATCACTGAATATATATAATCAGTGATGAAATAGGGCAAAAAAGTTATTATTTATTGTTAATATTAATAATTTTAATATATTATTATTATTATTATTATTATTATTATTATTATTATTATTATTATTATTTATATATTATTATCATCATCACATATCATAATTTCCGTTGTCTGTCTGTTTGGATAAAGCGATACTAAAAAATTATTTTAGTTAGAGACATTTACTTAGAGACAATTAGAGACACTTAGAGACAATTACTTAATAACTCGAAAACATTTACTAGAAATATTGTCATTAAAGAGCTTTTCAATTAAATAAGTTTTTGTATGGTATGTTTTGAATAGAATTAAATGTAAATTTTCAGCCGGGATTTTAATATATCGAAACTAAAAAGTTGCTCCGTCATTTTTGACGGGTAACAGCTTGTTGATATTGATATATTATTATTATTATTTTTTTAATATTAATTTTTATTATTATTATTTATCTATATATTTAATAATAAACTTTCTAAAAGATGCGTGGAACATTATCACTAAAATCATTATTCAATTATAATGCGTCTCTCATAAATCAATTTTACTATTTGATGTTTTAAATCGAGCTTTCCCTTAAAATGATATTTTAATGTCATTTTGATACTTAAACCCACGTTGCCGACCAATAAACCAAACTGTTTCTTAAACATTTTTTCTAACTTAAAATCACTCTAAATTGACTTATTTTAAAATATGACCTTAAAATGGCGTTAAGTTGACCTCAAAATGTTTCATAGTTTCACAGTGATTATCAGATAGAATAGAAAAAAATCAAGTATAAAATGGTTATTGTCTGGTAGCAGCATTAATTAAATGTTATCGATTAATAAATAATCAATTAAATTATAAAATTGATATTATTTTAAAATTTGATTGATTAATTTTTATTACAACTGATAACAACGGTAAGACTGTAGAAATAACTCGTAAAACGGATTTTTGATTTTCCTCGTCAATCTGGTTTCGATTATATAAGACATTGATTTATAAACAAAAACGAAAAACCATAATTTTTAAAAGCATCAATCAATATAAAA
The DNA here is from genome assembly GCA_959609185.1 of Schmidtea polychroa. NCBI lineage: Eukaryota > Metazoa > Platyhelminthes > Tricladida > Dugesiidae > Schmidtea > Schmidtea polychroa. The sequence goes on from CAUHTR010007939.1 coordinate 163,664, forward strand.
AACAAATTTTACCTTTTTATATTTCACGAAATTTCAGAAGTTCCCTATGAAAACCCCGAAACAATCGCCAATAACGAGATCGTTTCCAAAAAATCAGACAACAACAATAACAATCCTATCTCTTTTCCGATAAATATTGAAAGTTTTCCGTCTGATCCTCCAAGTCCAATTGAAGAAATGAGTCCAACATCAAGATCGATATCAAACAATGAAAAAGATTCAGAAAAAGACCCCCCAAAACTCGATGAGAATATCATTCCTGTTCTTTCACTTCCTGAATCGCAATCCGAGAATCTCTATCAGAACAAAGCTGAAACTGAATATAATTTCTCCAATGATTTCGATTTGCGAGTATTGGCTAAAACCGATTCAACAAATGCTCAGTATCAATACGAACGGAATTCCGGAGTGGCTTTCAGTGTCTTCAGCATATCTCCATCAAATGATCAGAAAAAGCGTTTCTATACGTTCTATGATGCGTATTTCGATGATCCGGATCACAGTATGAAACGGGCGAAATATTTTTTTAATCCTCGGTTTCCCAGCAACACAAATAGTTCCAATCGATCTCTTCCGTTATGAGGATGATATTTTCTCTCAAGGAATTTTGATTCTGTAACGATTTCCAGTTCAATGTGTTTTGTACAAAATCGATTATTATCTGACTTTGTTTTATTTCGAAATATTAATTTCTCTAATTTTTTCTTTAAATTTAATAAAAAAAGGAAAAAAGAAAATAAAAAAATTTTTTAAATATAATATATAAGAATTAAAAGAAAATTTACTAGAAAGAAAAATAATGTTAAAGTTATTATTGATTATTATCTGACTTTGTTTTATTTCGAAATATTAATTTTTTCTTAAAATTTAAAAAAAAAGAAAATAAAAAAAAATTGAAAAATATAAAAACTAATAAAAGAAAATAGAAATTAAAATAGCAAAAAAGTTAAGAAAATAATTTAATAGAAAATGAAAAATAATTACCATAACAAGAGGAATTATTATCTGAATTTGCTTTATTTTGAAATATTAATTTCTCTAATTTTTCCCTTAATTTTAATAAAAAATTTGAAAAATACAAAAACTAATAAAAAGAAATTAAAATAGAAAAACCTTAAGAAAATAATTTAATAGAAAATGAAAAATAATTACCATAAAAACATGAATTATTTATCTGAATTTGCTTTATTTTGAAATATTCCTAATATTTTCTTAAAATTTATTAAAAATTTGAAAAATATAAAACTTATAAAAATAGAAATTAAAATAGTAAAAAATGAAAAATAATTACGTAAAATGAGAAATAGATGAAAATATTAGGATAAGAATTAAAGTAGAATTTACTAAAAGGAAAAAAATATCAAAATTTATTAAAAAATTTGAAAAATATAAAAGCTAATAAAAATAAAATTACGAAATTAGTTTTAATAAAAAATAATAACCATAAAATGAGAAATAGATAAAATTATTAGGATAATAAATAAAGTAAAATTTACTAAAAGGAAAAAATAACAAAATTATTATCGATTATTATCTGACTTTGTTTTATTTTGAAATATTATTTTATCTAATTTTTTCTAAAAATTTAATAAAATAAAAAAATATTAGGATTAGAATTAAAGAAATAAATTGTATTATTAAAAATATAATTTTATAAAAAAATTTGTAAATTTATTTCTGATTTTAATTTCAAGGTAGGATTGTTAAATCTTTAAGGTTTTTAAGTGTTTTTATATTAAGAGTGAGAGATTTTTGTATCGAGAGATGCTTTTTCATGCGATTAGTCTGTTTCTTGATAATGTTCTTAATGTTATTTTCCAAACTACTAATATTCTCATCGATGTCATTTGGAAGGTCCGGCATGTTGACGTTTGTTCTGCGATTCGTATTTAGAAGATGATTGTATTTTTCAACATTGTATAAGCCAATCCTCCACCAAATGTTTTTGTTTCTCAAAAAATATTGTATACCAAATCACTTGCACAAGATGCGACGCATTGTACATAGACAAAACACATAGAACGTTCCAAACAATACTCAACGAACATATCAAAAACAAAACCAGCAGAACGCTGGAAAAAAGTACAACAATCAGCACTATTCATATACGAAACATAATGCAAAATATTATAAAATGCGTTCAGAAATACATTACAAAAATTAGCCGTAGAGACTTTGTATATCAAACAACATAAACCATCCTTCAACATTCAACTAAATTAAAAAAAAACTCAGAGACATTTATTTAAATTAAAAATATATAAAATTAATAAAAATACTTTTTAAAAAAATTTAAATTATAAAATAAAATATATAAAATAATATACTAAATATAATTAAAATATAATTATAGGAAATATAATTAAAATATAATTTAATATTAACCAATAAATATAAAATACGGAATAAATTTATTTTTCCCCAATAATAAGTTGTAAATTTAATAATGATCAAATTCACTTGAAAAGTCTTGTTATATAAAGTCAAATATTATTGAATATCATTTAAATTAATAATTAATTTGTTTAAATTAATCTTAATTATATAGTATATAAACTAAACCAAAAACCAAATAAATGTTTCGATTCAGCAAAGATTTCGAGTTCAGTGCTAAATGTTTTTCTTTGAACGATAAAGAGAATATAACAGAAAATATCAGAAATGGAGGGAAAATAATTTTGTATCAGAGTTTATTGAAATTCTATTCGAGTTATGATGTAAAATATCCATTGATGTTTGAAATAACGAATCTTGGCCGAGAAGTGCATTGTGGAGTAATTGAATTTACCGCAAGAGAAGGGGAAATGTATATACCTGAATGGATGATGCAACAATTGAACGTCACAAATGGCCAAAAAGCTTTCATTAAATACTTTGAGCCTTCCAAAGGAAAAAGAATTCAATTTCAACCTCATAATTCAGAATTTTTACATTTTGAAGATCATAAATCAGTTTTAGAGAGAAGTTTGGTGAATTTTGCATGCTTGTCGAAAGGAGATACGATTCCGATAGTCTATAATGGGAAAACTTACCACGGTGACATCGTTGATTGTGAACCGTCGAACGTTATATGTATAATTGATTGTGATCTTGAAGTTGATTTCAAACCACCAAAAGATTATGATAGTTACCTTGCAAAGATAGAAGCTGCAAAAGTACAAACGAGCTTAAATCATCCTGAATTACAAAACATGAAAACAACGAAACACTCAATGTTAAACCTGGCACTCCAAATTACAATTACAAATTCGGATTTTTATCTTTTCCACAAGATAATTTCAAGCCTTTCATATCTGGAGAAGAACCAAAGGTTACCAAGGAATTTGTTGCATTTCAAGGGTTTGGTCGTAAATTAATAGATTAATTATTTGATTCGTTTCATTAATAAATATTTCAGTTATTTAAATAATTTTTCACTTCCATTTAAATCCGATTCTTCTATTTTATTTTTGAAAAATATTGCATACACTTAATATTTTATATTCTTAAATTTTAATTAATTTCTACATTTACTCCTTTGATATTATTGGGTATCGTATTAATTAACCGCAGCCAATCATATATTAGCGCAAATTCACGTTCAGATACGCGTTTGTTTGTGCATCAGTGTGAAGTTATTTATTTATTACTCATTTATTCAATTTTATTAATGGTTTTACAAGATTTTTAAATATAACAATTTAAGACTTGAATTTTGATTTTATATAATTATGAGATTTTTTTAATTAATTTTCAGGTTTGTTAGGATTTTTGTGACATTTTATAAATTTATTTGGAATTACTTCGATATAATGTAAGTCATTTATCTTTAACTATAAATAAATAAAGTAATCACTAAACACATTTATTTTTTAAGACATTTAGGAAAGATGGATAAAATTGTTTTTGTAATCTTCTTTCTGCAGCTCATTTATAAGACGAATTCTGTCATTTTTTGTAATTCTATGAAAATATTATTTTTTTTATACAAGTTATTAAAATTTACGATTTTCGAATATTTTTCTGCAAATCAAAAGATATCGATGGACCTTGTTGAATATTAGAAATGCTACCTTCACACAAAGTCGTTTGACAATTATTTTAATTATTTGTAATTAAATGAAAAAATTCTTACATTGTCAGATCTTTACCTTCGCAAAAATTCAAATATATAAAAATATAAAATTTTTAATGTAAAATTTTTTATAATAAAAATTGAAAATTAACACTTTCCGGAAGAAATAGGGATGGAAGAATATGATAATTTCAAATCAATGCGGTTTTGATCATTAGACAATTTTAGTTAAGAAATACAAACTAATTAATTAATTCAAATACACTAATAAGTTTGGTGGCAGTCTGTCAAGCTTAATAATTTATTTTCTAGGGGATCAAAAAATTTTAGTAATGTTTTAATGTAGTTTTAATTTTCTGTAGCGTATTTGTATGGTGACGAACGGACAGGATACTGTAGTGATGAAGAGCATACTGTAGCAACCGAAATTTTTATTAATTGACTATTTTTCATCAATCCAGGGTGGGGGGCAAGTGCCCCAGGGTGGGCGCCCATGGTGCCTAGTAATTAGATTTTATCCAAAATTTTTGAATTTAGTTTTTATTAAACAAACGATAAAATATTTAGGTATTGTAATGTTCTTTTTAAAATTTTATTTTGGCTACCTACGTTTGCACAAAGGTAACAAAACTTTCTTTACTCTTTAGTAAAGGTTTTACTATAGAAATAAGAAATCAATAAAATTAATAGATTGAAGATTGAAGACTAAATGAAACCAAATAGGATTACAATGTATATTACGAGCGTTAGGAAGATATGATCCGGAGAATTTAATAAATTGTTTTAACAGAGACAATTTTTTATTTTTTTAAACTTTGTTGATTAAATTATTATCGTTAAAAGTTATTATTTTTATTTAATTCATCTTAACGAACATATACATACAAGCACCTAACTCTACCAAGACAAATTTCACTGAGGATTCGGCTGGGTTCAACAATATCTTCACAAAACAAATATATAACATTAACAGCCATAATGGTCTAAGAAAGTAGTAGAAAATTTCTACTAGAAACTACATTAAGAACGGTATTTTCTTTTGATTCGTTCAACTTTTGGTGGTTTCCGTAAAGTACTATGCCCCAAGTGAAGGTCTTTTATTTGTAAGTGGAAATTTTAAGTTGTGATTTTGTAGTGTAAAACTTGTATTGAGTTTCTAATTAGAGAACAAAGAATAACAATATTAGCTATCAAATAATAAAACCAACTCAACATGTACAAGATTTTGAGTATATTTTGACTTAGTAGAAATGCACTACCAAATAACAATAGGAACGTTTTGATCACTGATTTTAAACAAAAGCTTGATCGTGTATTTTGTAAAATTATTATTTGTAAAAGCGCATTTGATTATCAGTATTGATACATTGATTTAGCAATGTCAATTGAGCTTTGTTTAGGTTTTAGTTGTATTTTAAGTTTTTATGTCAAAATAATGAAAAAAAGATGATATTTATTTAAATATACATTACATTTTTCATAGTTCACCTAAAATATCCAGTTAGGGAAGAATCTTTAATATGATTTTTCAAATTACTATGATCTGGTTGTCGAAGTTCCTGGTTAACCGCTTGGGATATTGCAGTAAATCAGTCATTGAAGGTAAATTTGTCTGCTAAATCCATCAGCAGAAGTTTAGTCCTTACCCCATTTTTAATTTTGCTGAACACACTTTCGATGGGATTCAAAAATGGATTATATGGCAACTTTTCAATTTGATTATTCAATGAAGATATATTATTGTGGATGGATGCATTATCGTGAATCAAAATGAATTCAGAGCCATCGTTTCACAGTCAATTCGGTTATAAATGACTGATATGATTCCTTTTAAAAAGAGCCAATGATTATTTGTGAATGGATTGGCCCATCTTTGAATATTGCCAAAACTATTGAAATATTGGGACCTCAATTTGTTGGCACATTGCTATAAATTAAATTGCCTAATCGAGATCTACCGAATCTCTTGTTTGTCCATGTATTGAAAGAACATTCATCTATATTAATAGATTATTATAGAAATTTTGTGAAGCGTGTTTGTGTGTATTTTTTCTTCTTCCAACAACGATTTTTCTATCTTTCTATAATGTAATTGCCAATTCAATGTCACATCTGGCTATGACTCAGACATTTATCATAGGTAAGTTAATATTTATATTATAAAAAGCCAAATCAATGTCCATTTTTGAATATGAATTTTGTGGTTTAAGATTTTTGATTATAAATTTGGTCATTTGAAATTTAATACACAAATTTCAATGGATAAATTTTTAATTGATTTGTGATTACTGGATTGTTTTAAAATATTAAATATCAATTTTTAACGACATTTTTGCTATTCTAATAAATTTTTTCTTATTTATTTCCAAAATAAAAATATAAAATACAATTTCAAACAATCTATACTTTATCAATTTGGTAGCGATCAACAGAATTTTGCAATTTCAGCATGCTTAGATCCTTCAATAAAACGCAAGAAGGAAAAAATAAAAGGACAGAAACAATGCTCCAAAAAGTGATGACAAATAAAAACATACCTAATCTATTAAAAATTAACAAGCAACTGTTAATTAAAGGTAACCCTGGCAAACAAGTTGTAATTGCAGTCAAAACAACTGGCCAAAATACATCTGACAGAGCTTTTTCTATAGAATTGTAGACATTAATTGATTTCATTCTTCTTTTATGATAAACTACAGCAAAATGCAAACAAAAATCGATTCCCAATCCAGTTGCCACAGTAAAAATTGCTGCTTCAATAATTCCAATGTTCCAGTCGAACCAGGTTAAAGTAGCAACCGATACACAAAGGATAACCAACAAAACAAAGAGCATTATTCCAGTTATTAATCCATTCCAAATTAATATCACACCAACAAATCCAGCACTAACAAATGCCACTGAAAAACTAAACGGCAAATATTCAGCAATCGCAGAATAAAGCATATAAATTCGATCGTATTCGGACTGGAAAACTGTCATTCCATTTCGTAAAGTCTTAGGTGATTTCTTGATAATATTTTCAAACCAATTTTCGACACTGGAAAACTTTCTAACGATATTTTGATATGTTTCATTTGGCCTGATATCTAGATCAAAATCTATTATCAGACCGACTATTCTTTCGTTTTGATAGTGAAATTGAAAGTTATTCAACAAATTACCCGGTTCAGTAAATTGATGGATACAATCTTCAACTTTTAAATGAAACTTAGTCTGACTTTGAACAGTTTGTCAAATCGATAAAATTTTTCAATGACATCCTACCTCGATCAAATGGACAATTTGAGAGACCTTCCACTTTTCGTTGCTGAATGTATGGCTTTATTTCATCTGGAGTTAGTAAATTTGAGTTTATTATCAAACAAAAATCTCTCAGCCATTTAACAGTTTCATAATTGGACATTTCAAAATTTCTATCTAGTAATATTGGCGAATACTCTTGTAGATTTAACCATGATCTATTGTCTTCGGCAAGTATTCCCCAAACGAAACTAGCAATCCATTTATTTTCTCTAACAATTGACGGATTTCTTTCAAATGTAAATTGATATTTAATAGAATCATAATACAGAAATGGATGAGATGGTCTTAAAATATCGTTTTTCAAATGTTTGGGATAAATCAACTTCGGATAAAATAACAAGCTCAAAATGGCCAAAATGAAAAACAATAAACCAAAACTGAATATCGTTTTGTAAAATTCAATCGTTTTCCTTACTATGAAATCAGTAACTTTGTCAATATAAAATCTTTGGCAATTCTTTTGAAAATTTAAATGAAGTTTGGGCGGTTTTGAAGCACTGATGTAGCTGATTGGAGGTAGAAAAATAAATACCAAAATAAAATGAATTGAAATCAGAAGTGCGCCATAACAAGCAAAACACTTAATTGCTACAATTGAAGAAGTAAAACAAAACAACAATGACAGAGTTGTTGAGAAGCTTGTAGCGAAAATCGTCGATAATGATGATTCAACAGTTTTTAAAATTTTCAGGTTTTCATCGATTTTTAGTGTTGATATTCGATTCCATTTTAGAGTATAAATAAATATATCATCAGTTCCTAATGCCAGCAAAATGATGAAATTTAAAAAGTTAATAAATGGAAAATTAGAAATCATCAAAACATGAAAATAAATCATATAAGAAATCAATATCGAATTAATCATGATAAAAATTGTAAAAATTGTAATAATTATTGACTGACCACAGAAATAAAGTAAAACTAATATTACTATTAATATATAGACCTCTTTGCGCAAATCTTTTCTTAATATTTCATCAACGACTTCGTTCTCATTTTGGGTTTTAGTTCCGATGATTTTGAAATTGTTTTTCTGGAGAATATTGTAAATTGAACTGATCTTGTACATTTCCATTTCGATAAAATCAAAAAATAACATGCTATATCCGGGATAAGCCATTTGGATAGTATCCGACGATTTGAGGGGTACAATATAATAAAGGAATCTCATTATCCAGCATTCGATTGTTGAGTTGAAATACGTATATGTTTTGTCCATTAATTTTTCTGTGAAATTATGGATTATTTTATTTCCCAATGCCACATCATCTTTATTTATCTAAATGGCAAGTATTTCAAAATATTTATTAAAGATGATGATTTTTAAGGATTTTTATTGATAAATAATTAAAGCGAATATACTTAAAAATTTTCAGTAAATTTTTTTAGATGTTGGTGACTTATTTCATCCAGGCTCTAACACTATATTTTCCACTTTAAAATGAGTGTGAGTAATTGACCGGACAATGGAAGTTATTATTACACAGTTTTCTTACAGAAAGACACCATATAGAAATCTAACTCTGTCCAATTGGTAAAACACGTTGTAAAATCAAAGTTTCCAGAATATCCTTTAAAAATTTTAGACATCAGAATTCGATATTTTAATTTTCATTTCTTGATTTTCTATTACATTTTAGTAATTCCAATAATTTACTTCCAATAATTTAATTCCAATAATTTTGCATTTAAAATTAATAAAATAAAAAAAGAATGTCGATAACTGAAAATTAATATATTGAATTCTGGAGTTTAAATAATTTTGAAAATTTTCACGGAATTTCGATTTATTATTTTTAATAATAATAACATTATAAACAACGTAAGTTTTGTTTATAATATCCAGTGCAGGTCCTAATAGTATGCAGGAGACGCGAAGATTTCTTTTCACCCCATGTTAGTATACAACAGTGTTGAATCAACTACATCGCATGGTTTACCTGGCACATTGAATATCACATTGAACATGCTTTTTAGCTTGGTCATGGAAGATCTGTAAACTTGCAAATATGGCTTATGAAAAATCATATTCACCTCTGTGTACTAATAAAATTAGTAGAAATACAGAAACTATTTGCAAACCTATCCGATTACTTTTAGCATTTAATTTTCAAAGGAAAGGTGCAATATTTTTTGGTGGATGTCTAACACTTGCGCTTACTACTATTGGGACCTGCACTGAATATCACAAGTAAAGCTTGCGTTGTTTATTTTAATAAAGTGTCAGACATCCGACAAAAATATTACCATTACTTTAATAATAATAATAAAAACAAAAATATACCTGATTACATGTTGCCTTTCCCAAAATGCGTCTGTATGCTTCAGCTTTCGTGATGACTGTTACACAATTTTCTGAGCAAGTTGCTTTGATTTCGTTTTCAATTTTGCATAAATTTACTATTTCTCCATAAGTCGAAAAGTGACTTTGATTTTTTGAAATGAGAACATTAGTTTTGATAACTATTCTTTTGGAGTTTTTGAAACTGAATACTACAAAAGATTTACTGTTAATTATATTTAATGCAATATATAAAATATATTCAAACTTTAATTGAGATTTTATTTTATTTTTCAGCAAATTTTCCAATATGGCTTCAATTTACACTGCTAATTATAACTTTTCAGGTACATTCAGTACGGTTTTTGAGCTTCTTTAAATGTATAAAATACTCAATATTAGGGTGTAGGTCTGTCAAAAATGACGAGCGGAAGTATCTGACTGAAGATTTAGTGAAATTCTTTTATGTTTTTATAAAACCTATATTTTTTTATATAGCAAAGTGAATAAATTATGAGCAACAAAGACAAATATTATGGACAGATAGTAATTTTATTAAATATTTTTTATTAAATTTACATATTTCTAAAGTTTTTTTAATTAACATTCATCTTTTTACGTTATTAAGATTTTTATTAAAATTAAAATTTTGTATTTATTATGAATTTCACGTAATTCATGATTAAATTTTGAAAACGGTAAGATTTATTAAATTGTCATTAAATCACAATTTTGAAACTATTATAAAATGTTTTCAATTACAAATAATTTCGTGAAATATGTAGTATGTGATTGAAGTAATTTCCCTCTTGTTCTAATCAATCTTTTCTAATCAATTACTTCTAATCAATCTTTTTTTTTAAATTAATTTCTAAATATTTAAAAACAATTAACTTTAAATTTAAATTACGCCTTCCAATGATTTCCTACTATATTTTCAATACTTCCCAATTATATAAACATTTTCCTAATTTCTAAAGTTTTAGATTGGAATTTTTAAAATAAATTATAATTTACATTGATTCCCCTTGCTTCTCTTCTACTCATGAAAAGTTGAAATGTGATAAAACGCTAGAAAAAATCTCAAATTGCATATTTTTATAATTAAAAATTCTCATAATAAATAATTGTTGTCCATTATTTTTGTCCGTCCATGTGCATTTTTTAATATAGGATTGTTGTGTGTAGTATATGTGTGTTTGTATTTTATTATTCGCATCAAAATTATTTTTTTGCCTTTATAGAAAAGTGTGTTTATTTTTATAATATATACATTAGTTATATTTTATATTATATCTTAATTTATGGTTAAAAGTACCGTTTGGCAAGTAATTTTTCGATCACAGAGGAAAGCCTACCGAATTATTTATATTGTAGAAAGACTATAGAACGGGCCCCAATAAATATTGGGTCAGTGTATCTGCGAAATTTCATCCTATTGAAAATTAGGAATCCTTTTATTTTCAACTTCCATTTTTAAGTTTTCTACCATCCCATGAATCATATACGGCAATTTTTTTGATCTTCCTATTAATATCTTGTAATTATGTTTGTATTTGAGAGTTGTCCCAAAATAAAGCATTTGTTATATTTGACTACAGAAAAGCCACTTTTTGTTTGCGTATTTCATTGTTTTTTTAACCTTAAATTGACAAATTTTCATGCATTTTTACAAGTTTTATATTTTTAGCATTTCCAGCAATAATTTTAAATAGTAAACTGCATTTTTTGGAATTTGCCATTAATCAAACATGGTCAAAGATTTCCTTACCATATTCGAATCAAAATATTTTGCAATAATTATACATCAAAACACATTTAATAGGAACCTTATTGACAATAAACAAGACCCTCAATAATATCTAATGAAAAATTATTACATTAAATATGAAAAAATAAAAACACATTTTGACTAATAATCAAAATATTACGTTGTTAACAAAATTATTTATTTTCACAAATAAATATCATCATAACTTTATTAGGGATAAATCCACCAGAAATTCTAAAAAATATTTAAAAAATCTTATTAAATTATAAACATGAAAATAAATCACTAAATAACTTAAAAATTATTATAAAAATTTATTATTACAATATAAAATAAATTTAAGAAATAAAATACATACGCACGATTTATAGGCTCTTATTTAATGCCATAAATCAATTGCACTTTTGTAAATAAGTTTGGTATTATTTTCACGCACATATTCTACAGACTGGTATAATCCACACCCTCATATAATCAACGAATTTTAACTAAACCAGTAAAAAGAAATTGTTGTACTGTAAGAATTTATATACTGTAAGTTAAATTCAGTGGAATATATATATATATATATATATATATATATATATATATATATATATATATATATATATATATATATATATATATATATATATATATATATATATATATATATATATATATATATATATATATATATATATATATATATATATATGACAAACCATCACCCAATAATCTAGTAAAGGCTTTTATTGAAATAAATGTAGTAGTCTAAAAGATAATTTATTTAATTTAAAATTTAGGAACTAATATAATAATTCAAATTACATGTGTATATATATAATAACTTCTTTTTCAAATTTCACCATTGATTTCTTTTCTATTGACATTGTATTTATTAAATAGCTTGACTATAAATCAGTAATATATCGATGTTTTGATATTCACAAATTTTCGGCACTGCCTTTTTCAAGTTAATGTTCAGAGTGAAAACTATTTTAAAATTTATCCTTCGAAAAATCCCATATAGAAATCTTTAGATTTTATAATAAGTAAATTAAAACCAATTCCTAGAATGTTTTAACAGATTTAAATTTTTGTTTAGAGAATTACAAAATCTGGTCACTTTAGTATTATTTTATTGTTATAAAAATTGACTAACAATAATCAGAACATGTTTTAGAATTATGATTTTCTTTTCCGATGTTGTCATGTTCAATTTCATGGCTAGAACGCTTTTGTCTAATATTTTCTTTTGTATCATTTCTTTTCTCGAATTCAGTCCGATGAGTATTCAAAGATCTCAGATTTCTGAATTGTAAATTCTTACCAGATGACTTTGTACCTCTTACAACGAATTCCTAAACAAAAGATCACAAAATATTAGTTTCAATATTTTGAGATTAGAGTATTTTTTAGATTAATTCAGATTTGTTTTAATCGAAATGTTAACTTGTTTTCACAATAGAAAATAAACGCATTTTTTAGTACATAAAAATTTAGTCTTTCCTATTCAGATTGAATTTGTAAATCTGCAACACTGTATCACTACAAGTATAAAATGTGAAATAAATGAAATCCAATATTAGAAGTTCCTTTATCATTGCGGTACACTATCCAATAAAACTTTCTGACATTTTTTATTTCTATTAATTTTTAAATGCAAAATATTTTTCTGTTTTTTTAACAATTTTGCCAAACATGCTTTCTGCGAAATTTTCATTCTTAATGATTTTAATTATTTTTATTTGTTTAAGTATTCTTTATAATTTGTTTTCGTATCGTCATTTATTTCTATTTTTATTGTCGGAATACATTTTTCTTCCTTATTTTTTATTTAGCTATTGATACCAGAATTTCATATTTTTCTTTTCAACTTTGAATCGTTAATATAATCCGAAAAAATTTCGTTTTTTCCCATGAATTAGAATTATCCCTAAAAAATTATTTGGAAGACATTTGAATAACTCCATACTGACTGTTTTTGATCTTTAATCCCCCAAGTTTATATCTTCCTCAATTATTTACTTGAAAATAAAAATGTTGCAATGACTAAAGATTTTATTCTTTTCATATATTTCGACTTGTAGATTTAAAATGTATTCGTTCTTCATGTTTTTATAATTACATTGAAATCTCTGAAGAATGAATCTCAAAAATTTTTCACCTCTTCCTCCGAGCCAAAGTTTTCCCCACTCATTACTACCAAGGACAGGTTTCCCTATTATTAAGAAATTATTAAAAACAAATAATGTTTATGAGTAAAATTCCCCAGCACTTTCACAAATAAATTTTTTTTAATAATATCAACTTATTTTAATTTACGTTTAAACTTACCTCTCTAATATCATCTATAGCAGGAATTTTACAGATAAAATATGAAATTATTGGCACCGTAATTGATAGAAAAATAAATAGACAAACGACCAATTTATGATATCTTAAAATGAAAGTAGAATACCTAAATAAAATTTATTTAATTAACAACAATAATAATAATAATAATAATAATAATAATAATAATAATAATAATAAAATGATAATAAAAAATAATAGTAAAATATTAATAGCAATAATAATAATAAGAACAACAAAACATTAGTTATAACAGTAATTTAAATAAATATCGATAAATAATATAAAGAAGTTAAATAATCAGATCGAAATATGAAAAATTTTCTAATTTATATCAATAAAAAGCTCACCAGTCATAAAATATTGCAAATCCAATGAATTTCCTCATATTTTCGTTGCTGGTTAAAATGAAAATCAACGAAAAAACGTAAACAAATGACGAATAAAATGACCCATAAATTTCAAAGAAAAATCAATTCGAACCTGATTCTTTTTTTCAATTTGGCTGAAGATTGGCGTATAAAACGCCGCTTTAATCCTTTGATAAATGTAATAAATCAATTCGAATTTCATCTCCGACGATGCCACTGATGATGATGCAGTGCATATGGCTCAATTCTGCTGGCCAATAGGAATCGATATGGATTGAGAAGGAAGCAAACATCTGTAAATCAGAGAACACACACACAATGTAGCGCTGCCTTCTGGAATCGACTCCATTTTTCGTGTTTGCTCTTAGTGCTTCGGTTTATGTGAAAATCCGAAAACAAATTTACTTATAAACATTAGAAAAGTATTTGATAAGAAGAAAATTGTTTTATTTTTTTTCTCTCGTAAAATTAGGATGAAAAATTTCGGATTTCTTTTGATTGATTGTAAATGAAAATGAGATTTTTGTTTTTATGTTTACAATTGGATTTTTAATATAATGCATTAAATTGATTTTCTATTTTAATGTCTTTATTGTTAACAAACACTTAAACTTTTTTTGCTGTTTTTGTTAGGATTATTAAAATTAAAATCCTCAAATATTTTTTTAGTTTCATAGATAGTGAATCGTCCTATCCGAATCAAAAGTTAACCAAACTTTTTTTAAATTTGTTTTAATAGGAACCAGTGACATTCACAGTATTAAGTAACGACAGTTTTTACCTTTTACCACACTGGAAACAATTCTAAATAATTATATAATATTCTTCTTCTATTTTGTTTTATATTCGTCAACAATAATCTTGTTTTATCTTTAAATATTCTCTTAAAAAAATATTTACAATTTTATAATACTTTCGCACTTTTCTTTAGGCACTTCTATCCTATTAAACTATTTTATTAATGAGATATCATAAATTACGTTTCAGCGACTTTACATCAGTTTTAATTCTTGATGAAGTAGCTGATGAGAGGGATTAAGAGTCTTCTGAATATTCCAAATTGTTTATTTTACTAGATCATATTGAAGATGACTACGACATTGAATTAGAATGTGACAGAAAGCCTTAAATAAAATGTCAATGGATAAAACAGATGAATAAAAAGCATTAGAAAAATATTATAAAAAAAATATTATTCTCTACACGAAAAATTTTTTTTTGATAAAATAGCTGAGTTTTCTAAAATATTTAATACAGGTAAGCATGATATTGGTAAAACAGATGTAATTAAACACTCAATAGACTCAGCTGATGAAAATTATATCGCATTTAAACCAAGATGTATTCAAAAGGTACTGAAGTGACAGTAGGAAACTACCTGAAAGAAATGTTGAAATCAGGAATAATACAGCCTAGCAGATCGCCATGGAAAATTTCAGTAGAAGTGGCAAAAAAGAAAATTTGAGATATAAGAATACTGATTGTACTGATTACAGGGCGTTAAAAGCAGACATATAGACCAATATTTGAGAAATATTTGACTCAATAAGAGACGCTAAATATTTTACCACTTTAGATATGGCAAGTAGGTATTATTAGGTACCATTACACGAAAACGATATTCAAACGCGGTATTTAACACCCGGTAAGGGCAAATAAATCAAACTGTGCTATGAATGTGGAAAATCTGGACATTTTAAAAATAAATGCCCCTCTTAAGAGTGTTGGACATGCGGAATCAAAGGGCATTCATCGAGACAATGCTCTTCAAACTCACGTGGAAACACCTGTAGAGAAACTGGAGCGCCAGAGGTTTCTCAGTGATGTCAGGGAGGGCACGAGTACTTATCAGACGCAGAGTGAATGGAAAGTCGTGCACCGAACTAGTCAATTCGAGATGCTTCCAAACCATTGTTTCACAGATCTTTGTAGAAGGAAGTGGCGAATCCAGAAATATTGTCGCAGTAGATGAAAGAAGAGTCCGCTGTGAAGTAGAGAATCAGCGCCATTTGTCTTTTCAAGGAACAAATTTTGTGTTAATTGCTTAATAATGATGAATTTTGTAGGCAGAGTGGATTTTATTTTAGGTCTCGATGTGATCGATCGTTTAGGGGAGTCTCGATTGACAATTATGGCGTACAGTTTGGTGAATGCATCGGAGTATATATGCCGACATTAGTTCAAGAACAAGTGACAATTGATGAGGAGGATTTTGCAGCGTGATTCGACGGAGACAAGTTGACGGTATGATGGAAATGGAAAGACAAACCCCCATATAGTGGGACAAGGTTGCCTAAATTAAGCCTGAAGTGCAACAAGAATAGGACGTTGAAGCGGAACGATGGATAATGGAACTCTGGTTAACTCCCGCTGAAAAATTCGGATTTGAAAAGAAAATGATCAAGGTCTAATTTTCAAATATTATGGAACTTTTCAGGATTGAATATGTCATTTGTAAATGAATATATCTACTACCGAGTAAAAATGGAAGAACTCTTCAGAGAAATCGCAATTAAGTAAAAACGATACCAAATGACTCAAGGAAAGTTAGGTAACCTGAAACAAGTGTACGAAGAGAATTAGTAGAAAATAGTTTTGAGTCATATTTATAACTCGAAACACTAACTATAAGTTTGAAGCCATTGAAATGAATCAGGACTTCTCATCAAACTTCACAAATTGATGAAAACTTTGCATTACCTTAACTCAGCGGTGCGCAACCTGCAGTTGTATGGCCTCATCCGGCAGCGATAGCTTGAAATGTCGGCCGTAAACAAATTATCTAATTATAAGGTATTGGCGGCCGTGTATGTATTAATTAATAAATATATTTTTATACGATCATTTTAAAACTGAGGCAGTGTTAATAATTTTTTTGTTTGCTTCTTTCTGAGTATATCAGTATATGAATTGAACAACAAGCGTTAAACTAATACACACAGTTAGAAACATATTAAGAATAAGTATTTTGTCCATGTGTCTAATGTAGCACGTAGAAAATGTTCCCCGGGTTTTACACAAAAGCAAGAAATAAAACACACAGGTTTGTGTTTATATCAGTCGAACACTGTACACCCAAACATACCATGACTGGTCTTACTCGTCACTCAGAATCATTACCACTTCTCACATATTTCACCTATAAATTGCATGTTTTACAAGACTTCATCAAATACAGGCAAGCTGACAGTGAAATATAAAAGTGAATAGCCAATAAAATTGAACAATGTGCAAATGATTTGAGTATGTGGTGCGAATAGGCAGTGGTGGTGACTAGGATAGGTGGACGGATATAGCTCAGCTGTTAATCATGTAGCTACAATTGGTGTGAATATGGCATCCCTGGCGCCTGCGTATGGAAGAAAAATAACAAGGCTCAATTTTAATTTATTGTACTTCTTCAAAGCATACAACGTTACCTGTCGTCTAGTTATATCTCTGAAAAGAAAAAGAACTTTAGAAGAGAAGAAAACAACCTTTAAAGTGAAATGGGAATTGGATTTCTTTATCGTGGAGACAGCAAATCGTCCAATTAAATCACTCAATGAACAAAAATATCATTCATCTGTATGCGAAACTACAAGGTTACCCAAAGAATATTTGTGTGAAGAATTTGAAGAGACAGTTCCATCACCACACTTCACTCATGGTCACATTCATAAAAACTACAAATATTCGTAATGAAGCTTTATATAAAGTGGCATATCGTCTCGGAGTTGCTGGAAAGCCCTTTTCAGTCGGCAAACTTGTGAAAACTGTATTTTGTATGTAATTAGGTGCACTCACTTTGGAAAAGAAACTGAATATTCAACAACGAATTAATGGAGTTGAAAAACAATAAATAGCTCATTAGGAAATTCAAAGATAAATCCGATTTGATAGAATTTCAAAAATTGGGAGTGGAATACCCTAAATTGCGAGAATTGGCAAGAAGCATCCTTGTTCTCTTCGGAAGCACCTATAGATAGAATTTGCATGGGAAGCAGCATTCTCTCGAATGAAGTACTTGAAAAATAAGTACAGAACTCGACTGTCGGACTACAACTTGGAATCTGTAATGTGGCTAAAGACCTTAAATGAATCTCCAGATTTCTCACACCTCTTTGAAAATATCCAAAAGCAAGATAGCCATTAATTTGGAATATTTTTATGACCAAATCACATTAACTATAGATTTGAGTGTGATCGAACTTGCATTTTTATTATTGCCTTTATTTATGACACAGAATAAACGCCTCACCGAGACGGCTTCACTACACCAAGAGGAATCATTTAAGTAAATAGATTATTATAAGATATGATAACTTATTTACAGTTTGTGAGATAAAATGAGTAAAGTCTTTATTTTTATCAATTTCCATGGCTCCAAGTTTATAAGTCAACGAAACATGTTCTCGAGTTTGACCATCTTTTGAAATCCCAACTCCAAATTCTTCGATAATTTTTTTAGCGATGATAGAAATTTCGAAAGCATTATAATCTCTTCAAATTGTCTCAATATGAAGAAATGGCGTAACAATAGCCCGATGATAGATTCGACGCGTATCAATTATCCTTTGACTTTCAGTATATTGACTTTTGGCTTGAGTTGATTTAAAAAATTCATATAATCTGACCAGATGGAAAAACTCTTTAAATCCAAACCCATTTTATCTACTGCGTAATCAAAGATTGAGCCATTCTTTCTTTGAAACTAGGAGTTTTGTTATCTTTATCGTTTAGGTGAGACAAATAAAGTTTCCATAATTCGATGTGATAAGTTCGCAGCACATATTCTTTTAATAGTTCAACAATTTCGAAAGCTTTAACATGTTGACTGATTAAGGGAAACTGGCGAATTTGTGCATCGCTAAATAAAACACTCCAATGTCCCCATGGATTTGATTTATTGCATTCCTCGGCCATCAATATTTCGTCAGGATTATTAATTTTATTTTCTTCCATATTCAAAAAAACCAATAATCATACCTTTTTAAACAAAAACATTCATAACTAAAACGAATCGAACTGCTCAAAAATTCCTCATTTTCAAATAAATCAATTCAAAAATCCATTTGAAAAAAACACAAATTCGGTTTATATCCGAAAAACAGAACATTGTCCGCGTCTGTGTGCGCACCCTAACACGTTATAACAATTTTAATAACAACGCGCACACAGTTGCGATACAAATGACAAAAATACCCCGCACAAACCACTCTTCTGTTAAAACAAAATTTCTTTTTTAAAAATAACGGGCACTTATTACAATAAAAGATCAAAATAAACAATCCTGCACCCGGTGCAATTAAAAATAAACAATTGGTTAAATTATGTCTCTAGATTATTGACATTAAACAATCACGAATTAAAAAATTGAATTAAGATAAATATCAATTATGTCTCTAGACTTATTGACATTAAACATCCACAGTTGTTCTCTCCCTTGCCTGCAATTGAATCCAGAAATTAAATTAAAATAAAGATTAATTAATTTAAATATTTTATTCTTTGTTAAAGTTAATAAATTTCTGTTTATAAAGTGCACATTTTAATTGTTACTATTTTTGGAATTATCCCTTTATCCAGCATCTCTAATGTATTTTTGTTTGTCATTGATCTATGGATATAATAAAATTTGATATAATCTTTTTGTAGCTTTTTCAACAGAATTCCACGCATACACATACATAAGAAATAAGATTTAAATTATGTCATAATAAATAATACATTTCAAAGTCTATATTAGGCAAAAATTTTATTCAGTTTATTTTCCTTACAATTTTTGTTTGTTGTTACATATCTTTTGTGTTTAAATGGAAATGTTATAAATTTTAAGTTCTAGAATCGATATTGACTACTTTTTTTATTCCAATTGAAATAAACTTATTATAGCTATTTTTAGATATTTCATTCAACTGACTATAAACATTTTTTGACCAAAGATTTTTTAATGAAATATTTAAATATATTTTAAATAATAAATTGTTATCCAATTATAATAATGGTTAACAATAGTAACATAAATAGCAATAATAGTAACAATAACAATAACAACAACAATGATGATAATAACAACAATAATAACAATAATAATAACAATAATAACAATAATAACAATAATAATAATAATAACAATAATAATAACAATAATAATAACAATAATAACAATAATAACAATAATAATAATAATAACAATAATAATAACAATAATAACAATAATAATGATAATAACATCAACAAACAATAAAAATAGGCAATTTATAATATTATCAACAAACAAGATAAATTTATTCGTATGGGGTTTATTTTATTATAATGTCACAAAGAACCAATAAATATACTTGCATAAACAGATCACATCAAATTGTTAATAGTAAGTTATTATCATAAGGCAATATAATGTTTATTCTTTTCATCACATAGATACCATCATTATTGATTATTGTCCACATGTATATTTATTCTGTACCTATTTGTTCCTATAATGTAGTATTTGAGCTTCAAAGTCTTTAACGTTCTTCCATCTTCTAACATGTATACTAAATTTATCATATTATGTTATAAATAGTTGTTGTATGATTGTTGTATTTTGACATCGTTCAGAATATGAAAACAAAATTTTCTTAATTCTCCAAGTTTTTTTAGTTCAAATTTTGGAAAAATCTTTTCAATATTTGAAAGTAATAATTATGAATCAAAATAAGAATTTCAACAATTTGTATATAGATTAAATTAAAAATAATTTTGTAATAACAAAAAAATTCAATTTCTTCAAAAATATTTAAATTTAACCAATCACCTCTATAATTAAAACTATTAATTTCAAAAAATATTAACTAAAAAAATATTAATTTCAAAAAATATTAATTAGAAAATTATTAATTTCAAAATTATTTACTTTGAAATTAAAATATTTACTAGAAATTATAGAAATAAAAATATTTTATTATTAAAAATGAACTTTTAAACATCAACCAATCAACCAGTCTTTGTTTAAATCATTAATCTTTATCACTTGAAGGTCAATCTTGGTTTCTGAGAATGAACATGAAAAGAGTGAAAGAGGAAATTGATAAAGTTGCCAATATAATATTTATGTCGTCAATATCAGAAGAACAAAACAATGTCAAAAAAGAGCTTGAAACCTGGAATGGTCAACCAGGAAAGCACAATCTCAATAATTTTGATGAGTGCTTATTTGGGTTAGAGTTGATTATGATTATATTTTACATTTATTAAAATTTTTAGAGCGTACTATGTAATGAAATTTTACAAAAAGCGCGTAAGACAATTTTTAAGAGTTCTTAAATTTTGCAGACGAAAGCATGGCAATATGGATACAATAATAAATTCGGTGAGATTTATTTATGGTGGATTAAGTGAATAATATCATTAACAAAAATACGAAAAGGTGGCGTTTAAGGCTATATTCGAAATGACCATCTATATGAATCTGACAATTAAGGAATGTTTAGAGCCAATTAAGGTTTTTGATGCTCGATCATAAGGTTTTATTGAAGCTGAGACAAATAATAATCATAATTTTGTATAAGTACATGTTTATTAATAAGAATTTTTGGCTTTTTAATATTGCGTATTTGAAATCACATTTTTACAACAATAGCGACCGTTACCATGACTATTTGGTAATAAATAAGCCAAAATAAGCATAATACAGTTTTAAGTGACAGTTGTAAAGTATTTATTACTACTCGGAACCCAAAAAAATTTATTTATTTATTGGTGCCACAAAAGTTTGGACTTACTTAGACATAGTTGAGCATTTGAAGACATGTTGCGACCTGTCAGTTTGTATTCATAGCACGCATTTTGTTTTTTTATTTCTTTTATGAAACTTCACTTATTATAGCCTGCCGCCTTATCTGATAATAATGCCCTAAGCCCACTGTGTATGGACTCAGCAGAATCGACCATATTAAATCTCTCGAAAACTGATAAAAAAACCAGAAATAATTTAGAAAA
The DNA here is from genome assembly GCA_959609185.1 of Schmidtea polychroa. Classification (NCBI taxonomy): domain Eukaryota; kingdom Metazoa; phylum Platyhelminthes; order Tricladida; family Dugesiidae; genus Schmidtea; species Schmidtea polychroa. Next base: position 185,749 of record CAUHTR010007939.1, read on the forward strand.
CAGTTAATGTACATAATTTTCAATATCTTTATAATATATACATATATAATAAAACGACATGATAAAATAAATACTCTTAAAATGTCTAAATATATATATATATATATATATATATATATATATATATATATATATATATATATATATATATATATATATATATATATCAGGGGTGCCCATAAGGTCGATCGCGAAGGATTTTTTAGTAGATCTTCATAAAAAAAATATTTTTTATATAAATTTAGATTTTATATAAAATTTCTGTTTTATGCTTAAATTTTTTGCCAATTTTCATGTTCTGTGTTCCATTTCTATGGTAATACTAAATAACATTTTTTAATTTTGATTTCACCATTTCCAAAATGTTATTTAGTTTAATTTAGTTTAATTTAATTTTGTAAATATTATGTAAGTATTAAAAAAGTAGATCGCATACACATTTTGGATGTGAATGTAGCTCTCCTAGAAAAATTAGTGGGCACCCCTGATATATATATATATATATATATATATATATATATATATATATATATATATATATATATATATATATATATATATATATATATATATATATATATATATATATATATATATATATATATAAACAAACTGCAATAATCGAAACAAATCAATAAAGTTTTAGTATCGAAGCACACAAACTTGCCTGTGTGTAAAATTTTAATGTTTTAATGAATAAAAGGTTTTATATACACCGGGTTGCATGGAATAAAAGCATCTATAATAATAAAAAAATCAATACTCTTATATTATTAAAACACACAAACTTACCCGTGTGTAGAATTTTAATGTTGCATGGAATAAGCGCATATACATCACTCAGAAATCACTCAGATACGTTTCCTATAATATTAGAAAAAATCAATAATCTTACATTATAGAAACATACTTATTTTGATTTCAAGCTGATGTTCTCATTGATAGTGCAGTGAGATACATCTTACATTATCGAAATCTAAAAAGTGGTAAAAAATTAAATATTGTACACAAACACAACACAAACTAAAAAACATATGCAAAGTTTCGAAATATAGAAATCTTACCTGAAAGCTATTTCAAAAATGGCTAAAATAAATTTCTAGAAAAATAAAATTTATTAAATTGATGAGTCAATTTAATGAGACCAACACTAACCACCACTATATAAAATGTATCAGTAGTGTTTGGTGTACTATAGAAAGTGGGAAAGTGTAAAAAAATTAATTTAACACACAGGCACAACATATAATAAAATATGCATGTGAACTTTTGATATGTAGAAATGTTGCATGGAATAAAATCATTATAAAACTTAATTGTTTTCAAAATTTATTTTAAAAACTTGGTGGAAAAAACTTTTGAGTTAGAATCGGATACCTCTACATAGAAAATGACGAAAAATCGTAGTATGTATTTATAAAATTATATTATAAATTTAATATTTCTATGTATTTCAGATATTTCTGTTATAATGCTCCCTTTCAGTGAATTGAAATTTCAAATATTCAAACAGTTCCTTCTCTCTTGATTTCGAGAAAAAAATCAAATTCGTAAATTTTAATAACTTAATTAAAAAAAATAATATTTTGATAGAATCAGAATATGACAAAATTAGATTATTTGATGCCTTTGAAAATGGCAAAGATTGCTATGAATTTGAAAGATTACTGGGCATCACAAAAAATAGTTTGAAACAATAATTTCCAGATACAAAAAATTTTGAGAAATTTCCAAAGGAAAAAGGTTGCAGCAAAATAATTATTTAAGAAGAACAGGGAAATTAATGAATTAAAAAATAAATGTTTTGACAATTAGTTTCTAAAAAGAATACATTATTAAAGGAATACATTATGAAATTATACGTCATTCTATAGAGAAAGTCGATTTTCGATAATATTTGAATAAAATTGATTAAAATAATTATTTATTAATGTGTTCTGGTAATAAAACAAAAGATAGTGTTGTGTCGCCATAATAGTCACAAAGTGTTATGTAACATGAATAATGAAACACCTACCATTAGGAAATCAAAAAATTATTAAATAAAATAAAATAATTAAAATTTAATTTATTTAAATAAAATAATTAATGATATGAAATTTTTAATTTTTAATCTTAAAATTAACTTACCAAAGTTTTAAGGTATATAAGTGAAATGCCAGTTTAGATTACCTCTTAATAAAGTTTTTGTCGAACTACAAACCACACAATTACACTTAACTCTACATATAATGATTCAAAATTATTCTTCCTGATCATTGTTGAAATGGTTGTTGTAGGAGGATAAGAATAATTGAAGTATTTGATATATATTTTTTAACTAATACAATAAAGTTTTGAAGGTTTGAATGACGATCGTTGCAATAGATCCATGAAAATCCAAGATTTAAATATATAATATTACACTTCCTACAAGCTACTTTAGTTTTCTTTGCAACAGTGTCTGTGTCATTTGGAAAATTTAAATTTCAACTGTTTCAACATTCACTGAAGAATCTTTGGAATTAACCGCATCAAGCTTTCGTTAGATGATCTTTTCGAATAATAAACTTATTCATCGAATCTTATGGCTAAGTAGTTCAATTTATAAATAACAGAAAAAAATTATATTAATCAAAGATGGTCACATAATCATAAATCGAGATACGAAATGTATTAAAAACTTTTGAACAATAAATTCTTGAAAACAAAATATTTTAGCCCTTTCCACTCATCTTGGCAAAATTTCTTGCACATTCTTTTTTGGTTTAACATTCATTATGGCAAGAATGTTTGCCACATTCTTAAAAACTATTTCTAATACTCCCAAGGCAAGAAACCAATAATTATTATTATTCAGTAGCGTACACTTAGAAATAAGAGTGGAAGGAACAAACATGGGAGTATTAATGTGATATCTAATATTATTAACTAAATTTCAAAAAATCCAATGGATTATTTTGAGATATAAAATGCTCATTTAAAAATTTATTAAGCTCCTATTTACAACCGTTAATATATAAACAATCGGTAGTTATTATTTACTTTACTATTATATATAATATAAATCATTAATTACATTTTTAACTATAGGAAAAATAATATAACAACTGAGCAAGTCACACAACCGTATAACAATAATTATCCTTTATAAATCACAATAAAGAATTGGTGAGAAAAAATCACCTCTATTCTATTAGATATTTTTAATACCACAAACAATTTTTGCCTTGTATATAATTGGGATCTCTAAATATTTATTGATTATTATTAAATTACCTAAAATTGAGTACGAAAATAAAGTACAATTTCACGGGACTCTGCCTTGAGAAACACTGATTATAATGATAATTAGATGTTTACAGTTCCACTATGTCGAATTTGTACTAAAAACCAGCAGTTATATAATTTCAAGCATTCAAAAGTTGAATTGACAAACACAGATGAAAAGATAAACTGGATCTAGAATATTAAAAGTTATTTATATGGACACTATTTCGATAACAAAATGGAAACAATCTACAAATAAAATCATTTTTGTTTAATAAATCGTATCGTAAAATGTATTAGTTATTCATGTTTAAATGAATTTCATAATATATTAGTTATATTTATATTTTGCAATTTTATCAAAAATAGACAATTTCGGAGTATGTATACGTAGTGCCTCTGACTAGCACTTTTATCAATTTAATAATTGAACTAAAAATGTATTATTAAATTAATTAAATTAAAATAAAAAATTAAAAACGATTGTTTAAATAATCTTTTACTTCTCACATTTTTTCAAAAATCATCATCAAATTCAAATATGTCTAACGAAGTTACTGAAGTTATCACTGAAGTCGAACAAGTTGAAGAAGTTGCAGAAGTTGAAGAAACTGAAGTAGTTACTGAAGAAATTTCGAATACATGTTCATGCCTTTCGGCCTAAGGAATGTAGCTCAGTCTTTACAACGCCAAATGGACAATTTTCCGGAACATCCACCACGCTTTTGCATACCTCGACGATATAATCGTAGCATCACCCGACCGCGACACCTACAACAAAGATCTACACACTGTTCTTCACATATTGAACCGTTATATATTGAACAATGTTTCACTCCTAATAGAATTTTTCTCTAGAAAATTTTCATCGGCAGAGTCAAAGTACAGTGCATTCGACAGAGAATTACTTGCTATTTTTCTAGCTATTAAGCATTTTGGACACATTTTAGAAGGTAGACAATTCACAGTCTTCACTGATCATAAACCTCTTATCCAAAAAAATTTTATTACAAAATTCATTACAGTTAAAAATAATAAATTCATTTAATAGTTGCGTTATCATGGATTGATAGTTATTGATATTTTAACACTAGATTTACGGGTAAAATAGCCGCAAAAATAGGTATACCTAATTCGATAAACGAAATGAGGGAGCGGGTAGAAACAAGTAATTAATATTTACCTATATTTCATGACATATCTAAAAACCAACATATGTATTCAAAAAATAATAAATCAGTATTATATATATGTAGCAATAGAATTTAATAGATATGAAATTTGAAACCCGTCAATTTGACGGGTTTCGTAAATCTAGTGTTAAATGTAATAATAATTATTAAATATTGCACCAAGGTTTATTTAAATATCATTCAAAACTTCTGCCAAGTCTGTCTTTTCAAAGTCTCCGCAAATAAAATTATTAAATGTTCTGTTTGTTCCTACTAAATTTTAATAAATTAATTTAAAATTCAACCGAACTTTAGTTAAATACATGTCAAAATTAATTGGTCGGCAAATTTCTTTCTTAGTAAGGAAGGAGGAGAAGAGGATGGTCTAGATATGATATAACTTACTAATTATTACCTGTAGTATATTCCAAGATTCATAACTTCTACTTCATAAATTTTAATTTTTTCATTTAACAGAGTTCTTCAATTGTCAGTTTTGGCTGTGGTTCAGGGCCAGAGATTCTGGCATATTTTCATTTCGTACGCAATGTGTTGAATAATAATAATGTTAGCCTGAATATCGAAGCTGTTGACATGATACAATATTGGGAACGATACATATCAGTTTTGAATATGGAATATGGAAATAATAATTCTTTAGTTAAATTCACAGTAAGTTACTTGAGGACGATCAGAAAATTCTATGTAGCAGATTGGGTGGCGAAGGCAAATTCTACTGTAAGCAAGAGTAGAGGCTACAGCGGCTCAATTTGTTACATTAGATTTTTTTTGATTTAGTAATCTTTTTTGTAGAAATAATTTTAATAATTATATGAAATTCACTGAATCATATTTAATATGTTTTCTAAAATGCAAATTTTCCATTATTTGTAAGATAAATGTCTGACAACATCTTTCATTTTATTGTTTTAATTGCAGTTTTAGTATCCTCATATTCACTCCACCTGTTTTCATTTACAGGTCTTTCATATTATTTAAATTTGTTTGAATTAATAAAATTCTAACATTATTTTGGATTCTTTTTATTAGGCTACGAACTTGAAGAGTGCAAATAATTTGGTTGGAACTGTATTTGGGATTTTAGGATTTTTTGGGATTTACCTTGCCTTCGAAGCAAAATAATTCTGTTGATTCAGGCTGCTTAAATACCGAGCTCTATCTCATATATTTTTGCAGAAGCCTGATACTGAGATACTGACAATGTTATGTTTACAACAAATTTCCTCTTAAGCAAATCATATTTATTTATTTTTACTAATGTTACCAATTGGTGCAAGTTGGTGAGAAATACGTCCACGGATTTCATAAGCCATTGTTCGGGTTCGAAAATTTTCATATGTTCGAAATACACCCACAGAAAAGGCATCCATTAACACTTTTCGATGGAGTCACAGCAGTCTTTATCCTCCACAGTCAAATAATTGCAGACCAGGAAACCTAAACCATCTAACAGCAACAGACGCATGCAAATCAACTTTCGAATCTTTGATGTTCCGCCACCAATTTAAGTTTCGTTATTCATATCAATATCTTCTCCACTCCATAGTAGGGTTTTTGCTCGATAGTTTATTGCACTTAAAAAAAAATAAAACCGAAATTAAAACTAATATTATTTAGAAAACATAATCTTATATTCGTTTGAAAGTTTAATTTTACTAATTATAAAGAAAGTTCGATAATTCCCGATTTATTTAAATTAGTTTATATTTGACTCAACTTTACTGATATTCAATATTTACCATTATGAAAATAATAGTTGCAGTCTGTTACTAGCCACTATTCCACATCCATAACCAGTCATATAACCAGCAGAAATGCATGTACATTGAACGAATATTACAATAATTGAATGTGTATTGTTTATATCCGATAATCTTTGGTTGCCGTGAAAAAGATAATAAAAAACTTCAAACATTTTAACTTTTCAACCTCCCCTTTTTGCCAACGCCATTTGTTTGACCACAATGATTTATGATGCATGTGATTAAAAGTTAATTGAGCCGTAAATGAATCACTTGTGATCAATTGACTCGAACGTCAATGCACATAAATTTAGTAACATAATTGCACAATTATGAATTTTCCATTGACATATTTTTTTCCAATAGAATTTCATTTCTGCATTTCAATAATAGATCAATTTTCTATTTTTTAAACAATAGAATCAATCTAAAGTTGAATTACCAAAAATATTTTAAATTCAGCTTTGATTTAGTTTTCAAGTGTTTCATTAAAATATAAATTACTGTTTTTTTTAATCTTTAATTTTAGGCAGACACTTTGGATTCAGATTTCCTTGAAAGAATGGAACAAAATGGTGTTTGCATCATGTCATTTCCACATGGAAATAATTTTCCAGATATTTGGGATTTACTGATAGAAAAATTTGATCTCATTATCTTAATTGATGTCCTAAGCAATTCCTTAAAGAACAAACTGAAGGGCATCGGGTTTAAAAATCATCGTTTTAATAAAATAGGACTTCATGTTTACGTGGCCAGTTAATTTCAAAGACTGAATTTGCACGAAACATTTCACAGTTTGGGTGTCAATTAATTTCTTCTAAAAAATGAAATTTGATGATTTATTACTTGTTTACCTCAAATGCAAATTATATTTTGATATTTGAATTATATTGGACTTTCATTATTTAACATTAGATTTTCGAAACCCAGTTTCCATATTTTTCAAAATGAAATATGTAAATTATTTTTGTAATAATAATTTTTCAATTAATTTTGTTTATGCAATTTTGTTGGTAGATATAATGCTAATTTATTAAACTAAACCTTTTCAGCTAAGTCTTAGCTGCTAAGGGACAGTATATTCCGTAAACCAAAACCCTTTGACTAACTGCTGAATGCCGATATTTTTGTATGACACCTTTAACAGATTCACGGACAGTCCTTGCAAATAAATACTAATATGACTTCATGAGCATACATTGTCCGTGAATAAGTTAACGTGTAAAATATATTTATTATACGCAACAGTCAAATTTAAGCTTGCATATTTAATAGTGCATTAATTTAAGCATTCGAGTATTTTTAATTAAAAATAATCTCGGCTGTAAGGGTTAATTAAAAAAGTGTGTCAGAGGAATTTATGGTTGTGAATTTTATATTTTGTACAATGGACTTGATTATAATTTTGAGTGAAATAAAATTGAGTAATCGTAATTATAAGCACTTCACATCAAAAACAAATTTATAACAAAATGTAATTATAAAATTTTAATTTTCTGAAAAATTTTTACAAAAAGTTTTCAAGAAAAATTATTAAGAAAACTTAATTACATTTTTATTTAAAAAATGTTTAAATATTTACAATCAACTATAAAACAAAAGAAAATTAGGGGGAAGTACATTCGAGTAGTTTCTGATTATTTAATAATCATTTGACTAACAAGTATTTTCAGCAACCAGAGTGTGTTGCACCAAAATTAGATAGAACTTTAGGTTAATTAATATAAATAGTAATATAACTACGACTTTTATATCGTAATATTTTATATATTTATCAGGTTCTTTATATCCTCGACTCTGTGTATCAAGAATCGGGCATAACTCCAAATGCAATGTTCAAATGTAATCATATTATAGTCATAGATTCAACGGAATCAGTGCTCGAAGTGGAACAAAATATGTGCCGGGATAGGCATGCTGTGGCACCCGGGATTCCAGGCTTTTATGCAGAAATTTTCAGTTGGGGGTGTTGCAAAACTTTGGGAGGTGTCCAACAAATTATTTTGGGGGGGGGGTGTTCACCCATTTAATCATAATTGAATAGAGAATAGAGAATAAAGAATATATATATATACATACATATATGGATGTACTATGTGTGACCTTAATTGCAGTATTTGTGTGCCTATAAAATGAAATAAGTACCGGGATAAACCTATAGATTATATGAAATGAAGTGCCGGGATGCCATTCCGCCTACATAATCAATGCCGGGATAATATCCCGGCTATCCCGCCTCACTTCGAGCACTGAACGGAATCGAGTATTTTATATGTCCCAAATGCAAGACTATTAACCTTTCTACTTTAAAAGAGTTTTATAAGGGGCACTTTACAAATTTAAATCAGTTCTAAAATAAGAAAGTACTGTTTAGGAAAATCTTTAATATGTAAACTCTGAATATAATTAATAATAATAATAAAAGGACTGCAGAAAATAAAAATCGCCACTAAAATTATTAAAAAAGAAATTATAGTTATAAGTTATAATTATAATTCTAACTTATTATTATTAATCAACACTGATTTCACATCCTTCTAAAGCAAGGGAATAAAATATTTAAAATAGATAATTTCTTTTATCTTAATTTCTTTACAGATTAATATTCTGTAAACTGAAAAAATTAATTTCAATAACCAAATCAAAGAACTAACAGCGCGTTATTTCTATATTAAATTATATTTTTTCTTATTGAAAATATAGATTAATATTTTGGTAAAAATATAATTAATATAGAAATGAGGCGTGTCTTGTTTCCATAAATATAGCATTATTTCACTAAATTCTGTCACAGAAGTTTTGAAAAAATATAACTTTTTTATGTTATAAAGAATATAGAAAACGGTTGCTAATTATGACTTTCAATAAGCCTCCCAATTTCTGAAGGTGATAAAGAATTTCGAACTTCAAAGACTCAAACTTTAATAAAATTTTTGTATTTTAAACTAATTTGTATTATAAATAATTATATAGATTTTAAATATTATAATAATAATTGTTTCGACCGATCTCGCTGTTGTGGGATTTGGTCGCGTCTGTGTGCGCGATTTTTGTATGTTTTAAGATCATATGTTTGATAATATATGAAAGTTGTTATATTATGCCGCGACCTAAATTTTAATTTAGAGACTTTGGAACTTATTTCCATAGAAACTATATAAATGATTAAAAAAAGAATTTGAAGACTATAAATCAAAATCGCTTGAAAAAGACAGTGCCGAAAATTCATGAGTATCAACAAACATCGATATATTACTGATTTATAGTCTTCAAATTCTTTTTTAATAGAAAAAATAATCAGTGGTGAAATTTTAAGAAATAAAAGTTCTTATAATAATATCTATAAACACCATATATTTTCGTGACCTACATAAAATTCTTAGTCAGCATATATTTTCCAGGCTGAGCAATGGAAAACGATGGGACATTACCGCCTACTTTATAATCTTTAAACACTATAGTCTTTGAAATATAAATCACCATAAATTCATAACTACTTTTTGTATTTTTTCGAAAAATAAACGAAAGCCATTAATTTTACAATCCCTAGCAGTGTTTCTCAATCTTTTCGGTGTAATACAACTCTAATGTTGGATATATAAATTTCATTGTTACAAGGGCGATAACGCGCAATTCGCATAGATAAATTGTAGCAAAAGAGAATTATAGCTTCGGTATCTCGCTCTACAACAAATTCTTTTTTTGCAAATGCAGTGATAACAAAATATTAAAAACCTATTTGAAAATTTTGAATTATAAATTATGTCGTAGACTTCTAACAACATGCCAGTGGACAATAAGAGATTTAATTGAGATTAAATATAATGAAAGTTAGTATAAGTAATCCTATATCTGTTTCTAACATTAACTGCTATCATTTTAGAATAATTCAGATTTATTGTATGCGATTAAACAAAGATTAACATTAATTTACAAATCATTATTTTCTTTAAATTTACAACTATTTATGAGATTTTATGAGACTTAATTTTAAATGTTTTTAATTTCCAAAAATTGATTTAAGAAATAATAATTAATTCAAAAAGTAAAATAAATTAAAAATATAAACTGATCAATCTCAAAATAATATATAATTGATAGCGAAAAAAACATTTAAAAATTAAACTATCACTAAAAACAAATTACTCAACAATTAAAATACTCAAAATCGAAAAAAGCTATTATTATTTATATAAAAAATAAGTCATCATTTTATTTTCAAAATTTCGTCATCAGAAAAAATGTTCTTTTACAACTTTTATTAAGTTGATCCTAAAAATTTCCTCTAAAATCTTGATAAAACAAAAATCTAAAAATTTATTTTACTATCTTCTTTATTCTTTTAGACAAGTTTGAGAAAATACCAGGTTTCTTTATTATTGACGACTGAATTAATTTAGAAATTAAGAAATCACAATAGCTAATTCAGATTTACTCGAGTTCTACTTTCTCTAGGTTTCGAGAAAAAAGATGAATATGCCCTAGACGAAGATCTTGACAATTGTGTCAAAACTTTAGAAGTGGGTTCTTGAAATGCACCGAAATATCTATATGAAAATTATAAATAAAGTAAAATATAAAAAGCTTAATGAAAAGCGCGATATGTTATAGTCTGATTGAATTGGTGGATAAAGATATTGTAGCACTGTGGCATTAAAATATTGAATTAAACTTTCAATTTGACAGAACAAAAATCTTGGGTTATTATTTAACAAGTCGGTTAGTTTCGGACTCTGTTGCTGCAGAAAGTTGGAATTCTTTAGAAGTGTCAACGTTGAAAAAATCATGGAACAAAATTTTGAATAGACCATTAGTGTGTTCCAATAACGCAGTAACAAGTGATTTTCAAGACATTACGGGAGCAATAGCACAACATCCAATATATAGTGAATGTGACGAATAAGTCACCGAGTGGTTAAATTGCGATGCGAACGATCCTGGATTCCAAATTTTGAATGATGAAGAAATAATTAAAGAAATATCAGTCTCAGTGGAACAAGATGAAGACAATGAGGCAATTTGCGAGGGGGATAACGGTCCTACACATTCTGAAGCTTTTCAGTGCTTAAATGTCGCCATAAAGTGGTTTGAGAGCCAAAAGATGAAGTGGAAGAGCTTCATAATGATCTGGTTTAGGAAATGGCTGTGAATAGTATTTTATAATTAGATTTCTACTTAAATGGTAAGCTTTAGCATAAAATTTCACAAACCGTTGATTAGATGCCATTATCATTTGATCGAAAAAATAGCAAAAATTATTTTTCTCTCCTAAAATAAATTCAATCCATGACATATCTTTATGTTCCTTAGGTGTCCATTCAATTTCATCATTTATGTCAATTCTTATATTTTCATAATCTTGTATACTATTGACAATTGTCGGGACCAATTGCAGTCGAATTGTACAGTTGATTGAGTTATTATTAATGTAACTCAAATCAAATGAGAACGAGCTTATAATATTATCATGATCGAAACATTCATAAGATATCTAAAAAGAATCTAAAATTTCGAAATAATTCTTTTTTCACTAGACTGACTTTTGTAAATTGACTTTTGTTCACTTCAAAAAATTCATCATATTTCTTATTCGAAACCAATTTCCAATTGATATTTCCGAGCCCATTAAATATTTTATTGAATTTTGATAATTGATTTTTAAAAGGAATCGTTTTAAGCTCTTTAGCAAATTCCTCAGGATTGAAAGTAGAACTTCTAAATTTTTTAGACGAATTCTCTTGATTGTTTTTCTGCATTTACATTGCAAAGAAAAATAAACAAATAAATTTTTTATACATTGAAAATAAACATGGTACTTTTAAGAA
>CAUHTR010007940.1:0-29889 GCA_959609185.1 Schmidtea polychroa
ATTCATCAAGTTGCAAATATAACTTATCATATTTTCAGCCTAATTAATTAGTTATTATTAATAACTAATATAATTATTATGCAATAAAATATCAGAAATCAAATCATGCGAACTGTTTTTTAAAAAATTTCACCTCATCACTGGGAATATTCTTATCGATTACAGATGATGCGACGTACTTTCATTTATTGACAGGGCAAAGTCGGCCTATTATAATCCATTTTCATCCGTAATATAAAAAAATGAAATTGTACAAATAAGCAGTGCCGGTCCTGGGTACTTACTTGGTTACCTACGTGCAAGCTTACTTTACACCGCTTTTGTTTTTTGTTAAAATTAAATTTTTAAAAAGTACAAAAGTATTTTATGTAACCCGAGCGGTTTCTACCAAAATCAATCCTAACTATAAACTTGTCATGAACAATTAGTTTAGTTATAAAATAAGATTTTAAAGTATTAAGAAAAATCTTCTATAATATTGTACGATGTAATTTCGCTATTAAAGTATAAAGCAGTTTGTCGTTTTTCAAATTGAGATTTCATTATTATTTATTTGTTGTACACGTCTGTAACAAACTAAAATGGTCTCCTGATTCGGCCACCCACGTTTCCCCGGTAGTACAAATAAGCACGTTAATCATTCAAAACAAGAATATTGAATACCGATTTTGAAACTAAAAAAATCTACAGTCAACTAAAAAACCGGCAAAATTGTTTAGAGAAATAACAATAAAAATGATGTATATTGAACTGTTCTACCATGTCGAACTTTCTAAATTTTATTTACCTATATAAAATACTAATAATAAATATGGATTTTATTATTGTCTTTATCAATCACATAACTTAAATCATGCTCGCTAACAGTTTGATTTAATGGAATAAATAAAAAACCTCAACAAATTTCTACTTGACTGCCATTAAATAATAGAACAATTAAATCAATCTGTTATAAAATTTTAAATGCCAATTTTATCACACTGATTTTCCAGTGCTTTTCAACTGCACATAACCATCAACATAAAATCAGAGAAAACAATTGAATATCTGTCAAATAACGTTCAAGTAACAGTAATAATTGAAAAATAAATTAAATACATCTCATATACTGATATCTGGCGCCACAATTCCAACCAACGTGCTAAAATCCGTATGCGAACAGTTTAAGTAATAAAAAATAAATTTCAATTCACTTTAAATTAAAATATCAAACGAAAATGAAGCCAATAATTACAAATTTTAAAGCATATCTAATTGATGGCAGCTGTGAGAGTAACATATACATTTTATCTCAAATTTTTCGCAAACGATTTCGCTGTCTTAATTACCTAATTTGAAAGCAATTATGAAATATTTGATTGACTAAGTGAGCGACCGATTGGTTAGCAACTAAATCGTGAGAAGAAATAATTACTCCAAATAAAATATCAATTTCGAACATGTTGTTATTTTGCTATAAATAAATCAACCTTGCTCAATGACAGCCAATTTATTTTTCAAAAATATCGCCCATCTTTTAGTATAAAGAAATAATTAGTTTATTTAAACAGAGTTTTATTGATGAATCTATTTCTAAAAGATTAAGTAACATATCATTTTTTCTTATAAATGAGTTAATAAAATTTTATTCAAATATAATTAAGTTTTATTTGAAATTTAAGTATGTTTAAAATTTATTTAAATTACAATTTAAATTTACGAAGTAAAANCATCTTTTAGTATAAAGAAATAATTAGTTTATTTAAACAGAGTTTTATTGATGAATCTATTTCTAAAAGATTAAGTAACATATCATTTTTTCTTATAAATGAGTTAATAAAATTTTATTCAAATATAATTAAGTTTTATTTGAAATTTAAGTATGTTTAAAATTTATTTAAATTACAATTTAAATTTAAGAAGTAAAAATTTGGTTTATATTGGATAATTTGAAATGATGATTTAGACTTTTAGATTTTATTCCTGAATTTATTTAGTAACGTGGTCAAGTGTGGCTTAATGGGCAAGAAATGAATTCAATAATCAGCAATAAATTTGTTGATTTATTATTATTTTTATCAATAGAAAATGACAATATTAGAATTTTTTTTTACATAATTGATAAATTTTTATCCTACTCCTCCCTTTCTCTATCACTGTACTTTTAATAAACAATTCAAGATAAAGAATATTATAGTTTTTCATTTTTTTCTATTTTTGATGGAATTAATATTACGAAACTAATAAAATTTAATTTTGAAGAATTTTTCAAGAGTCTCAAAATCTACTTATTATCATTTTCAAATTATTCTTTATTGAATTACTGTTTTTCTGCAAAGAAAAAAATTTCTAAATTTCACTTTCAAGTGTGTCTAGTAATTTAACTGATTATATTATCTTATTACATTATATAAAAAAGAAATTTTAAAGATAAACTATAAAAATATAAAGTCCTCCATTTCTCTGTAAAAAAAAATTATTTTTATTTTTATTTTTTCAAAAATTTTTCTGAATTCAAAATTTTGATAGTTGTAGATTTTAGATTTTGAAAATTTTCAATCTTAATTTTGTATTTATTATTATCGTCTTAAAAGCAAGCTAAACTTTTTATAGATTTGAAATGTTAATAATTAATAAATGTAATAAAAAAATTTAGAAATATTTGTTCGATTTTTTATTACCATATTATTATAGAACTCCCAAGGCACGATCTAGTTAGTGTATGACCTATTTAGAACTTACCTCATGGCCCCTCAAAATTTAAAATAAACCATTTAACCTATCCCGTGTCATTATTGAACCCTATTAATTTTTATAATTTTTTTATTTTGAAAATGTCTCTTTCCCGAGGCCTATCACCGATAATTGTTAAATATTCTCAAAGATATAATATTAAATATTCTTCCTTATATGGAAATTCAAATATCATACCAATCATTTCGGTAATAATTCGGGGGAATTATTAGTTAAAAGACCTTCCAATTCATCAATTAACATCCTTCCATCTAAATATAATTCGTTCAATAATATATTTCCCCGCAATTTTTTAATCGTTAAAGTGTTTTATAAACTGGATGAATATTTTTTAATTTAATTTCGAAAAAAGTCAAACAAATTATTAAGATGTTTTCAGTATTCAAATCGAGCGTTTAATAATTGTTTATCTTCATTCAAAACTACACAAAAAGACTTCACCGTTAACATTTCTGCAGGATCATTTGCTTCATAATTGAAATATTTTTTTCATTCTTTAAGATTTTTATTTAAAAACCCAGGAATGATCTCAAAATCCTCTACGAGGGTATTTTTGTATAAATTAGGATTTGTTCAAATCCATTGTTCTTAACTGCTAACGGAAACATTCATTAAAACAACAATGAAATTCACTTTTATCTTTTATGTTCATTCACTATCCTTCATTCTAATCTATTTAAAATTTCATTGAAATAATATTAAAATTTAAAAAAAAATATAAATATAAGTCATAATTTTGAGAGTGAATTTTGAAAATAAAAAATAAAAGTCATGAGAACTTCAAAAAATTTTTGAAAATTATTTTCAGTCAAATTTGTAAAAGTAGGCTTGAAAAAAAGTTGTAAATAATTTAGAAACAAATGAATATTCCAGAGTGCCATTTCATTCTAGGGTCCCCCCTTATTGGGAATCGGTTTTTTTAGAAAATTTGTGTTTAAATTCATTTTTGAATAGCTAATTATTATAAATAATTAAATAATAAACATTATTTATAAAAAAAAATATTAAAAATAACTTTGTCGGAAATGGGTTTTATTAACAATTTAATTAACAATTTAATTAATAAATTAATTAACAAGTTCTATTGTACAAAAATTACCGTAATTTTAACACTACTAAAAAAATCGAGTATTTAGAGTAATTTAATTCCTGACAATTACAAGTATCCTATTGAAACTTTTCACAAAACCAAAATTTTCATATTATTTCACACTGGAGCAGTTTCAAAAGATATTAAGTTTAGTAATTTTTTTTGTTAATTTTCACAGAAAAAAAATTTGGTATTTGTTTGAGTTAGATAACAACATATTTTATTATAAATACCAATCAATCAATAAGATTCTTAAGGATAACCACAAATTTTCAGCACAGCCATTATCATATGTTATTTATTTATTAAATATTAAAAACAAAAGTTTTTGAATGTCACTTGCTACAAAGAAAATTAAGGATGAAAATATTATGGGGTGGGGTTCATCAAAATCTTTATTATCAGTAAAAACTCATTTATTTTTTCTTTCACCTCTGATCTGCTTTTAATCAATCATTTAGAATTTCATTTGTCATTTTAGCATTTGATTGAATTTCATTCGAAGACCTGTTTTTTCTATAGTCAAAAACAAAATAAAAATAAATGAAATTCTAAAAAACCACGTATTGTTAGAATCAAAGGTAAAGACCAAAATTCTGAATTTTTTTTAGATTTTTCAAAGCCTGTATTGACTGAAAATTGTCATAAAATATTTTAAATTTCTTATACTGCACATGGTCGAAAATATTAACTCAGAAAAAAGACAACTACCTGTTGTTTTAACCTATGGTTTTTAATTCATAATTAAATTTTCTATTATTTTATTATGGTATAGTTAATACTCACAAAAATTCTTAAGTTATTTAATATATAAAAATATAAATATATAATTATATAAATAATAATAATAAATCAAAGTTAATATATATTAAAAATTAATCACGACCTCTATAGTTTAAAAAAAATAAAAATAATAAAATAATAAAAATATAAATTATTCAANAAAAACAAAATAAAAATAAATGAAATTCTAAAAAACCACGTATTGTTAGAATCAAAGGTAAAGACCAAAATTCTGAATTTTTTTTAGATTTTTCAAAGCCTGTATTGACTGAAAATTGTCATAAAATATTTTAAATTTCTTATACTGCACATGGTCGAAAATATTAACTCAGAAAAAAGACAACTACCTGTTGTTTTAACCTATGGTTTTTAATTCATAATTAAATTTTCTATTATTTTATTATGGTATAGTTAATACTCACAAAAATTCTTAAGTTATTTAATATATAAAAATATAAATATATAATTATATAAATAATAATAATAAATCAAAGTTAATATATATTAAAAATTAATCACGACCTCTATAGTTTAAAAAATAAAAATAATAAAATAATAAAAATATAAATTATTCAAGACTAACCATAACTCGAAATATTTCAGATTAAGTTTTATAAAATCACGTCAAATAAATTAAAGTTAAATCTGAATTTTTCCAACCAATTACAGACGATCAAATTTGACGGTGTAAAATTGACCAATAGAAATTCGTTTTAAAATGAAATTTTATTTCACATTTGGTCATTTATATAAATCATTTATTTTCTAATTACAATTCAAAAAAATTGAATTTATTTATAAGCTAATAAATTTTAATGAAAAATTTATATTATTTGACTAATTACAATTGTATTATCCGAGTTGCAATGGAAGTTTTTTGGTCAAGAATTTGTGTTTATTTGTAACTAAATCGCTAATTTTATTTTAGTATTTTATTATTTGTAAAAAACAAGTCAAGCCACCTTAATGAATTTCACCGAAAGTCAGCAAATGTTACAGAGGAATCACAATACGTGGAAATGGCAGGAATTCATTAATTAAGATGCAAACATTTTTAAAGTTCTTTTTAAAAATAAAATCTCAATTTATAATATAAACTAGAAAATACACGTGTCTGCCTGTCACAAAAAATCCTATCAAACGGCGAAAAGTAGCGACGCGATATTTACATATTTCATTTGGCTGCAATTTATACAACTGCTATTTCAAACATCCAACTTTTGGATTTACAAACACACTCAACAACGCTCAAGGATAATTGCTCAAAGTTACAGGTTTGGTATTGACAAACAAAAAACAATAGTAAAATACTGACGACTTTCGTGTTCAATTCCAATGATGAATAGGTCTACTAATCTTTCTTGAGTCACTGTAAACCTCAGAACTGACTTTATTAATGTTAACTTATAAGAAATTCGTTCACCAGAAGTTACTGTCATATAAATGGTCAATAAAATTCATAGAGCAATATAAGCATTTGGTAAAATTTCATTCAATTTATTGCTAGACATGTCTATCAGTACCTCTAAAGGTTATAATTGTGAAAGTAAAACATTTGACAGGGTCTTAAGTTCAGTTAGAAGATTTTGGACATGCAGGCCACTCTTATCTATTATTTCTGAATCAAGTAGAAACAATGGCAAATGATTACAAAGTTTAAGCAGTTCTTCGTCACTTAAAACTTTTAAACGATGAATATCAAATAAAAATCCAATTGATTCTTTAGATTTTTCCAGCCCTTAAAATTGTTCTGTAATTGACATATTGCTTAAATTAACAGTGTATCAAAGAATATGTCTATCTGAAATCGTTTTTTAGGATAACATAATTGTTCATCTTCTGTGTCAAAAAAATTGCTTTCGATAGGTCTTTATCAGATGACATTTATAATTCAATCGTGAATTTTTTGGCTATTGTCTGTAAAATTTGGAACCCATTTCCTTTAAAAATATTAAAAGTTTCTCTGTTCTTTCCAAAAGTACCAACACTATCTCTAATTGCGTATGGTCACCTTGAAAAACATTGCATATAAAACTCCACTGAAATAGAATACCATACCAAATTCATAACATCCCGAGAAATCGACGGTGATTTCAAAAACATTAATTAGTGCGTCATAAATGTCATCTATTTATAATCTAAGAACTTATACACTATCAAAACCTTTTTCTTATAATTTCTAGGTGGAAAAATGTTTTACATATAAATTTAATAGATTCCATCTTTGTGTAGATGCGGGAAATAATATCGCTGAGTAATGTTTTGATTTATTTATACTAGCTGTTATTTTTTCTGAGACGTTTTTGCTAATTAAATAATTAAATTCATTTTCCATTCGTTTACTTAAATAATGATCAAGAATTTCAGAATGTGTTTACCAAAAAACTTTGCAAGAAATTCCACCAGTTCCTGAAAATTGCGGTTGTTTTCAAAAAAAGTCATCTTTTAAAATCCAAAAACTGTACGATAACTAAAATATGTTCAAGCAAACCGTGCAAATGTAATTTTTCTTTCGTGATTAATTTTTGCAATTCCTTATCAAATGTTTGATTTTTGCTTAAACTATTTTCAATCTGCAGCTCATTTTCGATGGCTTCTTTGACGATGTCAAATCTGCTTGGGAAGGACATTGAACTGAATCCATTTGTCCTTGATATTACTTTTCTGATACTGCCTTTGATTTTACTAAACACGCTTTCTATTGGATTGAGGAATGGGCTATATGGTGGCAGGTGTTCTATATAATTATTCGGAGAAATTGCTCCACTATGAATTGAAGCATTGTCATGAATGAGACGGTATCCTGTCCCATTCAATTTTATACTTAATTCATTAATAAATTTTGGTAGGTATCCTTTTTGTAGGATCCTACAATTAATTGGTGATGAATTGCACCTTTCACACCTATTGCTAACAGAAATGACATGTTTTTTCCTCGATTATTTGAAAACTATGGAGTATATTCTTTCTCCTTTTTTCTTCCTTCCATAGGTTTGTGTAGTCCACGTATTGAAGCCGCATTCATCAATATAAACGAGATTTTTATCTCGCCAGACTTCTTCGAGAAAGCGTCAACTAGCTTTAATTTTATTCCACAACTCACCATGTATGCTAACTAATTAAAAAATTTAATTAATATTTTTTCATATGTGTTCAATGCCAAATTATATATCTTATTTCTTAGTTAGATATCTGTTTGTTTTTTTTTTAATTTTTGTGAAAAATTAAAAACTTCTTATTTATAAATCCTTTAATTAAATATATATTGTTGGGTTCAAGATTTTTGATGAAAAATTTAAAGATGGATTTAAAGATGGATTTTACTGGCGACCACGCCGAAAATCAAAACAACAACGCCATTTCGAAATCGACAAAGTCGCTAATGGAATGCCTACCGAAATCATGCCAAGACATGCTCACACTGAACATCAGACGATATGATGGACGAGGTTTAAAAGAAGCCGAAGAATGGATCAAGGATATAGAAGAATGGCTGCTGACAAATGGAGAGTGATTGACAAGCACTTTCGATGTGTTATTAGTGGCAGAAGCAAAGACATTGTGGGGAAACGTCAGAGAAACAAAAACAACAGATGTGAAAGCCAAAGCGTGATTCTTACATACGTTCACAATTACAAAATCAATAACTGACAAAATCAGAGAATTGGCAGCTATGGAACAGGAAGAGGATGAAAGGTTTGCAGCTTTTGAGATACGGCTAAGAAAAGCTTTAGCTGAAGTTGTAAATTCAGGACGATCAGAAGAAGATATTGTTCAAGACCTCATCGCAAATAAGCACGCGATGCAAGATTGCGGGAGATACTACTGAGGAAACCAGAAACAAAAATTGAAGAAACGAGATCATTGGCGAAAATCTTTGAAAGTAACAAAAATGGAAACAATAAAACGGAATGTATTAAAGCAATCGGTCAAAGAACATACGATAGCGTGACTGAGGGAGGGAAGATGAGAATTCAAAAGAATACCCAAGATCCCATGCCTACATCACCACAAAGAAGACTGTCAGAAGAGTCATTTAGTAACCACAGATCAAGAAGAGACGAATATCCTATACGTGGACCAATACAATACGAAGGAAATAACCATGGTCGTCGAGAACAATCTCCAAGAGAACAATTCTTGAAAAATGCGAGAATCCCGAATAGCTCAGAAAGGAAGCTGCCAACAATATCCATGAAGAATATAGCAAGGAGGCTGTACAATGAAAGTAGAGGACTACCACATGCATCGGTCCCAAAATCAACGGTAGGTGATTGTTTTTGCTGTGGCGAAAGGGGACACAGAAGGTATGAGTGTCCACGGGGAAATAAATGTCTAATATCTGGCAAGGAAGGACACGGGTTCCGAGATTGTTTTTCGTTACGGAAAGATGTTCCACACCGATATCAAAGAATAGCGTGCATAGAAGAAGAAGATTCAAAATCTGAAAGAAGAGATTAACCTGAGAACAGCCAGGATTTCAGAACTGCTCACAGCGACAATGAAGATAGATACAATGTCCCTGAGAAATATTCTATATTGAGAGAAGACGGAAAAAACATCAGCGACTCCATGGGTTTCATTTCGTCGGTGGAGTCAAGACAATAAATTGTGAAAGAAGAAATGAATGACGAAGAGACGAGCCAGAAGAAGAGATGTACCAGACGAAAGATGGAAGAAATTGGAGTAAAATAATGTTGAATAATGCCGAAATAGAGATGTTATGGGACTCTGGAGCATCAGTAACAGTCATGAGCAAGACTTCGTGGAAGAAAATAGGCAAGCCAGAACTTCAACGTAGTATGATATTATTATGCGGAGTTTTTTCAACTGGAGGTGAAGAAGCAATGGGATACATGACTATACCGGCCACATGGAATCAGAAGACCAAAATAATCACAGTAGTAGTGGTAAAAGAGATCAAGCCCGGATTCATAGGGAGCATTGATACAATGAAAGAGTTTAGAGTAAAGTTAGTGAAGATCAATAATATAGAAACGTCATTTATAAACAAAATCCATACTGATGAAGAAAGAATAAACAAAGCACTAAAGTCGATGGCAGGTGAGAATAATAAAGATATTGAAGGAATGATCAGGGAATACGGCGGAATTTTTATCGCATCGAAATTCGATCTGGGATTTACAAACTTTGTAAATTGGAAAAATGGATGTACACGGAAGAAAAAGAATTGTTTTCCTTTTAACATAAAAAATACACGAATTGATGGGGGATTAATAACAGTAGAAAAGAACAAAAATATCTTAATGTTAGTCCCAGAAACATTTGCAGGCCTGTTAACAACAACCCTACATGAAGAACTATGTCACATTGGAGTTAAGAAATTATTTCATTATATGGAAAAGATATTTTATTGGCCGAAAATACAAGAAACAATCCAACTCTGTTTACGATGTTGCGAGATCTGTGCTAAGAGAAAGATCGATCAAACAAGAACCAAGAAAACATTTATTCCTAGATATAGCTCTAAATTCCTAGAACAGATTGTTATAGATGTGGCTTACATGAAAATAAACGCCATAAAAATATATGGTAGTAATGGTGTACCGTTTTAGCAAACTGATATCTTTAACTGCAATCACAAAGCAAGACTAAGGGACAATTTTCAAAACAATACTTAATAGTTGGATCTATCGATTTGGAAAACCGAAGAGCATTTTAACAGATAGAGGCCGAAATTTCGAAGGGAATTTCCTAAAACAGAAGTACAGAAACTTGGAATCAAACAGTAATTCAGCTCACCTTACCAGCACCAATCAAATGGTTTAGCCGAACGAGCCATACGAACGATAAGAGATCTTATTACAGCAGCATTGGTAGGTGGATTTGAAGAGAGAAACTGGCATGAACTTCTACCCAGAATAGAGTTCACTATAAATAGCAGTCGAAAAAGTGCTACAGGTTTATCACCATTTGAGATAATTTATGGACGAAGTGTTAACATACACTCTAACCTGAAACAAGCCGAGATATCAAGAAGCGAAAGAACCGAAAACGCGAGATTTAACTCGAGTAAAGTCGCAGACACTATGAGAGCTATGGATAAGACAAAGAGGGACCTCGTGTTTTCAAAGTGGATTAAGAGGTACTCGTATGTAAAGAGCCACAGAACAGGCACAAGGATGGTAAGCAATACAATAGCCCATATACAATCGTCAGATTTCTATCGCCTCATCGAGTCGAACTACATTCACAACAAGAAACGAATGAAAGAAGAATCGAGTGGCTGAAGAAGTGGAAAAAATCTTAAGAAGGGGAGATTTAAATATCTGTTTGTTTTAATAATTGGAGTTGGCAGTTTATGTGAAAAATTTAAAACTTGTTATTCATCAGAGCCGTAGCTAGGGAAAATGGCGCCCGGGGCGAGATTGAAATTTGGCGCCCTGGTGCCAAAAGAATTCACCACTCCCATTAATTATGTACTGACAGGAATGGGATTGGTCTTGAAGAGTCAAATTAAGATGCAAAGATATACAATACTTAACGCAACTTATATTATAACTAAACCCAATTAATTATAAATATTTATTATACATGTGTATATACATAAATAGCTTCATCTCCCATATCAGCGGGTGGCCGAGTTTGCAAGAAATGAGTTGCCATGTTTCACAAAATTTCCCTTACTATGAAAAAATAATTCCGATTCTTTTCTCAATATTGAATAGGCTATTCTCCGATTTCTCGTTTTTATATATAGACTACTGTATCGGGCATATCGATATCTATATTTTCATCAATTGTCCTTCCTTCTTTCAAACGATTTTCAAGATCTTTCCAGGCTAAGTAGCATTTTCTATGATCAAAACTGTTTTCATGATCAGCCACCTTCGGATTTAGTCACCCATTTGCAAAAACCTTTAGATAGACCAGCAAAACAGTTTTGTTTTAGTTTAGAAAACAGTAAACATGAAAAGCAGAATATAAAAATTTAATATGAAAAAAAGAAATAAAAGTAAAAAAAATTTAAATGATAATTTCACAGTTTTGGCGCCCTTCGACTCAGCGCCCGGGTGGTCGCCCCATTCGCCACCCCCTAGCTACGGCTCTGTTATTTATAAATCCTTTGATTAAAAATATATTGTTGGGTTCGAGACTTTTGCTGATAAATTTAAAAATGGATTTAATGATGGATTTAACTTTCTTAAGATACAGAACATGGAAAAGTTCGGAAATCCTATTTTGTATTAACAAAAAAATTAACAATTTCAGTGTAAATTTCAAATTTCTTAATCCAAAATAATTAAAAAAATTATTATATAAAGTTTCTATTAAAATATACTTAAATATAAATAAACTTTAGTTTTAAAATAAATTTATGAAATATACTTTCATTTATTTTGTTCTAATCATTGAAACTGTAGTAAACAATATTAATTATATTAAATTGCATGTTTTAAAAATAGTTTGTAAAATATTAACTTTTTATTTTTCTTTTTCTTAAATAGTTTTCTTAATTATAAAGTTTGCTCTTAAAACAGTAATTCATTTTTATAGTCTAAACTAAATTTTAAATTCTTGATTTCCTATTAAGAAAATAAATATCAATATACATTTGATTACATAACCTCATTAAATTTCACTTGATGTTATGTTATTCAAATATTTTCTGAATTTAGATACCTGAAGTATTGGATGTATGCTCGGAGTCCATCAAAGGCAGATTAGAAGATGAAGGAATTCAAGCTCGAAATTTAATTAAATATAATGTTCCACTTTATTCCAGAAGTTAGTATTTTATTTCTTTTTTGTAGGTTTGTAAAATTATTAACACTAAAATTATGTAATTTACTTGTATTAGATTCAATTTGTGAAATTTAACAAATTTATTAATATTAATTAGCAGATGGAATTAATTAATCAATGCGTTCAATCTTTAATATTCTACCTAAATGAAATTTCTACCTTTTCTCTTCAACCAATTTAATAAAAACTAAGATCTGCTCCTGGGCTTTGGAGCTTTGTCTCAGAAACATTTTTTGTTAATAATTTTTTATCTTTTTTGAGTATGCAATCATATCATTGTTTTATTTAAAATTTTAATATATTTAATAATATTTATTAATATAAATTTATTTCCTACAGTTCCAAATTGTTGTTTAAATTATTAGTGTGTGATTTAAAAGAATTTTAGCAAAACTGCATAAATTTGTATGATTTTTTGATGATAATTGACAGTTGGATTATTATAACGGTATTTATGCATTGTTTAAATATTTGAAATTTTGGTTGGCATTTTAAAACACTAAATTTTAATATTTTACAGCTAGATTTTGAATTTCAAAGAAATTGCAAATTTCAAATATCAAAAAATTATTAATTTTCGAGTCATTATTGATTTTATAATTTTCGATTTTCCCAATGATGTACTTGATAATTTTCATAATAATTTTATGTTGTTTGATACAGTATTAAATTCTCTACAAAATGGTATATCGTTTTTGGAATTTATTGATTTTCAAAATTTCCCATTTTGACGTGAAATAATCAATATTTATTAAAATGTTTCCAGCTCATTAAACTCAGTATAAGGTTTACTACAAGATGTTATGTAAAATTTTCGAAAGTTATTGATTTAAATTTTTTAATTTTGACGTAAAATAATCAATATTTCTTGAATTGCTTAATATTCGATGAACTCAGTATAAGATGATCTGCAAGATAATATATAAAATTTTCAAAGTTATTTATTTTCAATATTTTAAAAATTAACAAAATAATCAATTATTGCCAAATTGTTTGTAGCTCCTTGAACTCAGCATAAAATTCGCTACAAAATGATGTAAATTATGCATGGGTACTGCATCTTAATTGTATGTTTCTATTTATAGATTTGTTATGTGATGTATTATGGTTAAAAATTAGTGGGTCCATTATAATCAACAAATCAGTCACCGAGGGTCATCAGTCACTGAACTATCCTGGTTTAATTATGATCTAACCCAATCATAAAAACTCAATATAATGATTAATTTATTTATCTTCTGCGTATTGTGAAATTTAAAATTTATTTAAATATATTTTTATATTTAAATTTCTAACATTTTCAGTTTTTTAATCTTTTTTCCATCGTTTTACACTTAAAACCATCAAATTTGTAAAATTTATTGATTTTGGCACGTTATGCAATTTGAATTTAAAATTCCAGAAAAATCTCAACCATATGCCGATGGTAAATCGAATTAATGTTCCAATAAAACTCGAAAATGAAATTAAAAATCTGATTGGTGATTATGACGATTCATTTCAACCGAAAGAATGTGGCGATGTGTCTTTAGTAAATCATGTTCCATTGGCTATATCTATAGATAGCAATAGTGTACCGAAATTCGGCCAGAAAGGCAGTGATTATAGGTTAATATTTCTTGTTTTTTTACTTAACATTCTCTTTTCATATCATAACATTTTCTAATACCACAGTATAGATTTAGGAATTATAATTGAATAACACTTTATATAACATTTGATAGAAAAACGGGCTGAAAATTTGTGTTAAATAGGAAAAAACATTGATTTATAGTTAAAATGAAGATAAATGAAAACAGATCATAATATTGATATTATAGTTTAATTTATCGATAAAATTAATTAATCATTATTAACGATATATTTAACATAAATATAATGCTGATATTTGTTAATCTTGTTGTTATAGTCAATGTAATTTCTATTGAGTCTGGATAGGAGCTTATTTGGGTTTCATCTGTCATTTCTGGTCAGTACTATATATATATATATATATATATATATATATATATATATATATATATATATATATATATATATATATATATATATATATATATATATATATATATATATATATATATATATATATATATATATATATATATATATATATATATATATATATATATATATATATATTTATAAAACTAACCAAATACTGTACATTAAGCATGCGATCTTTTCAAAGTTTGTATACCACATTATCATACCATGATTTTCATATATTATTAACGAAAATTGCAATAAAAGAATACAGTTTTAAAAAAATATCACTCTCCGAACTAATTTTATAAAATTAGTTATTATTACGCAATAACCAAAAGAAAATTTGTAATTCTAATGTCATCTTATTGTCTAAATCATTACTGTATCTTAAATTTTATTATTTTTTATTTAAGAAATCTAAAATTTAATTTTTTAATAATAATTTATAAATTTAGTAATTACTTTTTGTTGAAATATTCAATCAATAATCAATAAATTTAAGATTATTTTATCATTTAATATAAATAAAGGCAAAAGGATATTATTTAAAGAAATATTTTATTTTTTTTATCTTATTTTGGCTATGCAAAGAAGATGAAGACTTCTATGACTTACTATTAAAATCAAAGAACAAAATAGGATTTTCTACCAACCACATTGGCAATTCGAAAATACCTCCCTCCAAGAGGAAAATAGTTCATAATTCAGATAATCAGTTTGTTGCAACATCTGCAATGTTCGGTGTCCGAATACTCTAGTTCTAATAAAAATGAGGCTCTGGACACTTAATCCTAAAGTGATAGTCCTTTGAAAAATAAGAGGACATATCGATACAAAAGCGGCTGTAGATATTGTTGCCATTGCACAAGTACCCATCAGAAACGCGGCAAGTATTTGTAAAACTTTAAAAGAAAAGTCGACAATAAACATACAATCGCCATCAGTTTCCGGAGTTTACAGGGCAACTATCAAAGCCGCTGACAAATTAAAAAACAATATCAACAGGAATTAGAAAAGGAAGAGTGAAGCCTTCATTTTGATGGCAAGCATATCACGGATAAGGTTGATAGGAAGAGTTGAGCATCAGGTGATATTGATAAAAAAATATAGACCGAGAAGTCCATATAGGTGTCCTTATTTTATCAAGTGGACAAGCTGAGCCAATTTTTGACGGAATTATGAATGTTATTAATTAGTTTAATCCATTGCATTCAATTAAAATGAATGTAGCAGACACAACTGCTGTCAACACTGGTAAGAAAACAAGTGTCATTGTCAGACTTCAGAGAGCTGCAAATTCTATAGGGTTAGAAGAACCCGTATTTATTGGATACCAACAACACATACTTGATGCCGTCTTGACACATGTGCTCTAAGATATATTTGATGAAAAAACTCAATCACTAGATATTAATTATTTCTTTG
Source organism: Schmidtea polychroa (assembly GCA_959609185.1). Lineage (NCBI taxonomy): Eukaryota > Metazoa > Platyhelminthes > Tricladida > Dugesiidae > Schmidtea > Schmidtea polychroa. Next base: position 15,788 of record CAUHTR010007940.1, read on the forward strand.
TAAAAAAGATTCAAACTTCTTACAATGAATTAAAGCTACATTTGTACAGTGTATATTTAACTTTTCATTGTACCTAGTCTAATATTTAATATAACAAATAGCGAAACTGGGAAAATTGGAGAAACATGAAAAGAAATTTAACTTAATATTTTACATATAATTTGTAAGTAATATATGATACTAAATTTAAATTATTTGAATATGATAAAAAAATACAACCACTTGAAATTATTAATTTAACTCTTATTTCGATAAATGTTACATTTACATTTTTTGATAATTTTATTTCTTGAATTATAATATTGATATCATAATTTAATTTATCGATAAAATTAATTAATCATTTCACATAAATATAATGGTAATATTTCTTAATTTTCTGCTACTGTTGGAGTAATAATAACAATTTAATATACTTTCAAATATGAGATTTATATGAAATATACAGCCATCAAATTTATAAATATGCATGCAATTTTGAGTTAATTGGTCATATTTGTATAAATACAAGATTATAATGAGTTTTTAACACATCAGTTGACTGTCGTTCTTCCTATGTCTATTTTTTTGTAATCTTCCACTGTATGAAATATTAGAAGTAGCTTGATATTCCACTTTATAATTCCACCAAACAGGCAAAATAATGTTTTAGAATACAATCAACTCTTTCTTAAAATATTGGAAATTCATTTTTAATTATTTATAACTAAACGATATGAAACGATTTCTACATCTAAATGCGATAAAAGAGACCCACAACTAATATTAAATTGTTGTCGATATTTTATGTATTTTCTAATGTAATCAATTATAAAAATAATATTAATAAATAAATGTATAAAATTTATTGAATTATACATTTTTACTTTATCTAGACCAGCGGTTCTCAAACTTTTTGAACCGCGGAGCCCTCCAAAGCCATATAGATTTCCACGGAACCCCATTGGTTCACTAATTATGTGTATGCCACTCGATGATCTAACATCGAAGAGTATATATATTTTTATATATATATTTATAAATAAAAAAAGATTTAAATTTTTTGTACTTCAATTGAATCATTTATTTATCGGAAAATAATTACAAAATATTACAAAAAACAAACATTGCTAGTGGGACGGATGGACTTGTTTCCTTTTTTGACATAATTGTTTTATGTCTGGCTTTATAGAGGACAGTTGAATCCTCATATCAGCTTCTGCATCGAGTCTATTGCGATATTTTGTTTTTGTTGCAGCATACGAAGAAAATCCAGATTCGCACAGATAAGTTGTAGCGAAAGGAAGAAGTATTTTAACCGCTTGAATTGATAAATCTGCATATTCTTCTCTCAAAGTACACCAAAATTCTGGCAAAGATAGTTTTTCAAATAGGAGCTGCAGTGAGGAATCTGATATCATGTCAATGAAAATTTCGTACTCCTTAGCTGTGGATTTTTCTGGCCTTTTCTGCACTATGAATGGGGTTCTAATCCATGTATAACTTTTAAGCTTTTCATTCTCTTCATTTGGAAAATATTGTTTGACCGAGTTTAGAATTTCTTCCAAATGTTGACAAATTTCATCACACAACATAATAAGGTCACTTGCATCAATGTCTCCATTAATTTCATCGCAGAAATCCTTAAGTATTGTGAAGCTATCTAGTTCACGAGAGCGAATGCAAGAGATCCATAATTCCAATTTCTTTTTAAAAGCTTGAATCTTATCATTGGCTGTGAACACTGTTACTTGTTTTCCTTGAAGTGACATATTCACTTTATTTATCTTTGAAAAATATCGGCGAGATATCCAAGTCGAAACAACCATAGTTTATCTGTCAATCTTTCTTGTAAGTCCATCCTGTTGTTCATGAAAAAGGAGCCCAATTCGGAACGTAGCTCGAATAGTCGAACAAGTACTTTCCCTCGAGACAGCCATCGTACTTCGGTATGGAGCAGTAAAGCTTTATGAAGGCTGCCCATATCTTCGCATAGAATCTTGAAAAGCCGAGTTTGTAATGGTCGCGATTTTATGAAATTTATAATCTTTACAGACTCGTCAAGGACCTTTTTAAGTCCCAATGGCATTTTTTTTACAGCAAGTGCTTGGCGATGAAGAATACAGTGGCTATTTGTGCAGTTTGGTGCTAAGTTCTTGATTTTTGCGACAGCGCCAGCAGTTTTTCCTACCATTGCCTTTGCACCATCAGTGCAGATATCAACACAGTTTTTCCAATCTAAGTTATGAGTATTAAAAAAGTTATCCACCATTTTAAATATTTCGGCACCAGTTGTATCGGTTGGCAATGGTTGACACAAAAGTAGATCCTCTTCAAGCAAATTTAGATGCTGATATCGGACAAATACAAGCAAGACTGCAAGTCCAGCTACGTCTGTGCTTTCGTCCATTTGCAGAGAAAAATTACAACATTGCAGACGAGATATCAATTCAGCCCTTACATTGGCTGCTAAATCTTTAATTCGACGAGCTACCGTGTCATTGGATAGTGGCACATTAGTGATTTCTTTTGCCGACGTTTCATCAAGTATACATTTAGCGATATCGACTGCACAAGGCTTGATCAATGTCTCAGCTATTGTATGAGCTTCGCCTGCCAATGCAATACGATAACTGACAATATATGATGCTTCAGTGGCCTTCTCATTGCTAGTTTTAAATGTTGAAACAATTAGGCTTTGGCGCTTTAAGAGTTCATCACGCATACGCATAAAATAATCAACTTTCTTATGTTTAAACTCTGGATGTACGGTTTCCAAATGGCGACGCATTTTAGCGGGTACCATAGCACTATTTGGAAAAAGCTTGCTGCATAAGACACATTGAGGCACATTGTTAGCATCTACAAAACCAAGAGACAGGTAGCTTTCATCATATTTCCTTTTCTTAGTGGCTGGTTCACGTAATATGCTCGTAGTGGCAGCAGATACTTCTTTTTCTGGATTTATGCAAGTTTCCACTGTTGTTTCATTTTCAATGTTTTTGGATGTAGACGGTCCAGCTGATTGCTGCGATCCTGTATCTTTCGATGTACCTTTGATAAGCCAACGATCCATACTTAATAAGTTGCAGATAAAAAAAATAATAATTAAAACTCGCTTAATAATGTATATATAAGTAATTTATAGAAATAAATAAATTAATATGTAAATTAATAATAATTTTTAGCGATTTTAAATTTATAATTCACGGAGCCCTTTGAGGTACCTCGCGGAACCCCAGGGCTCCGCGGAGCACACTTTGAGAACCGCTGATCTAGACTATATAATTTCAAACAATAGGTTGACGTATAAATATTTAGGTGTAATAACTAGGCAAATCTTTTAATTCAACATGAAATTCAATTTTAGGCCTCTTTAAAAATGACTTTACCTGACCTCGTTTATGATTTAAAACTGCTCTTAAATTTGTTAATGTTTACTTACTGACTGCATATGCCAAAATTCTATACGATTATGTAAATCTGTGTTCTGAATTATATCTTTTGGTTTATGTCGAAATTTTCGTAAAGGTACACAAAGGTGTTCCCTTTAAAATTTGTTAAAGTATAAAAATTTCTCATGTCGCGCATTGATCAGAAATATTATTAAATCAGAGCCAGATATTGGGGTCAAATGATGGATACACTGAAACGCACTATCGATGAGATCTTTTCCGCATGTGAAGCGGATAAGAGTGAAGTTGAATGCAAAGTGAGTTTTTTGTTGGTGATAATTTTCTATTCTATTTTCACAATTAGGAAGTAATAATGATACTTGAACATAGCAAGAAAGATTTTCATTCTCTTATTGAGAAAATGAATTTATTCAAAAAAATCGAAAACTCTACAATTGAAAATAGGTAATTTTTATTTTAATTTCGTGAATAATCACTTGAATAAATATCCAATTGCATAAAATAATAAAATCATTAGGATGCTCAACAAAAATATTCTTAACAATTTAAAAAAATAGTACAAACATATAAACGATTGAATCCCTTTAAAGAACATTTTTTTTTCTAGATATACAAGGAATGGGTACAAATTACTTTAAAAATTGAACAAGAAATATAAACTATAATTTTTATTGTAATTCCCAAACTTTCGTAAAACCGAGATCCATTTTTCTAGTAAATAGACGATAATAGATCTATTAAAATAAAGAAATGTTAATTTAACCACCAAATGGTTAGAAACAACAGTTTACTGGACATATCAGTACTTATTTTAACTTTTCCTAGTGAGAAATTTTTTAGATTGATTATTAAATTATTAAATTGATTTTCAAATTTTTAAATTGATTATTAAATCAATAAAACAATATTGTGGTAAACAAAAAAGTTAATATGAAGAAACAGTTTTTACTTAAATTTACTTAAACATTTACATATTATTCCGATTAACAATTAACAAATAGCAAAACGACTTTTAATTAAATTAAGTCTTTATCAAGAATATTTATTAATTACATTTAATTGATATTACATTTAATTGATTATCATTGTATATATCATTGTAATCTACGCGTTCTAATTCAAACACCCAATTTTTATGTAATTCACACATTGATAACTCTTAAATTAGAGAATTGGGATTGAGGACAAATGAAGTCCATTAAATAAACGTGTAAAATGTTTTTATCATTTCATTAATACAAATTTTTTAAAACAAATTCCAAAAACTATAAAGGGATTTCTCATAAAATGATTCTCTAATCTAATCTCATTGATCCAGAAAGCTCTCATCTATCTACTAATCAACTCTTAATGATTTGAATGCCTTTACTCTCTCCAATAACAAATCGGACTTTCTTATTTCATAGTAAAAAATTGGAACTACCGCTGGTGACTGATGTTTGAATCCCATCACTGTCATTTGAACCAAAGTAACATATAAGCTGATCCCATATATAACATAAAATTGTATTTCAGTATTTCATAAGAATCCTGAGATTTAATAACAGCCAAATGAAATACTTTTGGATTACGGTAGATTTCTTCAATAATTAATCCAGTTTTACAAACAATAAGTGGAAAAATTGTTGAAAATTTGTGTTAAATATAAAACAGAATATTGATCGATAGTCAAAATTTAAAGAATCAATATCAATAATTATTGATAATGGATATTTTCCGAAATTTAATAATTAAACAAATGAGCATAAATGACATTCCAATATATGTAACGGTTACCAGGCAACGGTTTTCACACACATACACACACCACATTTATAAATGTATATATTGACAAAAGTTGTCCTGTGATGTAACTCATCCAGGACATTTGTCAAATACCAATGGTATGTCATCAGTTACGATGATATCATGGAATTCGAGAGAATAAAACATGAATCGTTGTCGTAAACAGTTTGTTTATTTGTGATTGATGACTTAACCGTATTGGAGTGAGAGGAGTTTTAAATAGAAATTAATCCTTTATAATTAATCCTTTCCATTTAGTTCCACAGACATGCTTAATAACAAGTAAGTGCGAGCGTGGCTTTGCTTTTATATTTTATTATAAATCTATAACTAATCTGTTGTTTCGTAAATATTAATTTCTATAACTAAATGTTCATGATAATTGTGTGTGATTTTTATTTGGTGTGTTCTACAGGGCTCTTGAATCGCCCGAGGTTATTTCATTTTGCCTTGATTTCTCTCATTTGTTACCGCATTTTCTTAAATATTATCTGATCTTCTTTCACATTTTGATCTATCACATCACACAATTCCTATTGGATTATTCTATAAATACAATAAAAAATGAGAATATATTTATGAGAATAATGAGAAATAATAATAATAATAATAATAATAATAATAATATATTAATATATATTTATTATTATTATTTATTATTATTAATTATTGTTATTATTAATTATTAATTTATTTTTATTATTATATATTATGATTATTATTATTATTATTATATTTAATAATAATAATAATAATATTAATATTAATATTATTAATAAGTCAAACCTAATCCCTAATGCTTGATGTGCTTACCAAAAATTATCTTTTCCATGAATACATTTGATCTCATTTATATCTACCTAAATGTCCATATTAACAATCTGCTTTCTCAAATGCAATTCATTTTTTTAATCCGTCTCAAATTAATCATGTAAATCGAAATTTTAGACCTGTTTTTATTGCTTGGGATGAACGTAAGATCTCACCAGGAAAACCCATAATGAGACAAGTTTTAGAAAAAACTAAACGTGCACATTCTCATTCAGGTCAATCATCATCCGTTAGTTTTCGAATTTATATATTTAATAATAATAATAATAATAATAATAATAATAATAATAATAATAATAATAATAATAATAATAATAATAATAATAATAATAATAATAATAATAATAATAATAATAATAATAATAATAATAATAATAATAATAATAATAATAATAATAATAATAATAAATAATAAATAAATAAAAAATAATAATATTAATAATACATCATAATAAATAATAATAATAAATAATAATAAAAAATAAATAAATAAAAAATAATAAATAACAAAAATAAAAAAATTAATTAAGTTCTTCAAATAATAAATATTATCGAAATGTAATTATCTCAGACTATGTCTCAAACCGATTTACAAACGCCAACAAAAGAAATTCGAATTTCCACAGATTTGGAAGTAAATGAATCAGTTTCTAGCAACAATTTCTGCGTGAAATTGAATAGCCCTTCTCAAACGATATCTGAATCGGTCATTTGCACATGGGCTGATAAAGTTAAATTGAGATTAACCACAAATCAAAATACTGATAGCAAAGATTCTAAAATATCGGAAAATAATGCATCGATAAAAGTCCGACGTCTCACAAAGCATTTACAGAGAGCAAATCAATTGAAATCCAATAAAACACCGATAGCACAGTCATTAAGACCTAGGAAAATGTCATCTGATAATAATAATAATAGAAAAGTTTCCACAATTGACAACGGAAGTGATGGAGAATGGGAAACTGTTTGCAGGACAAAGTTCAGTCAACGAGGTAAATTGAATAAAGTCAATTCTAACCAAACTCTCAGTGATCGGCCAAAACGTAAATCACTTTTAACGAAAACACAGGACCGAAACAATCAATATCTAAGACGAAATAAAAGCAAATCGGAAACTAATCTTAGACTTTCTACCGGGAGTCGAACGAGTCAAACCGATTCCAGTAACTTATCGAACATGCAGCCATCTAACGTTATTAAATATCACTCATCAATTCTCATGTCTAATGATTCTGAATTAACCGATTCTGAAATTCCCATAAATCCCTGCCAGTTTCCTTGCCAGGGTTTGCCCAGTTCACGGCTCAATTTTTTAGACTCCAATCAAATTAGGAACATCGGGCAAAAACCCGACCAGTCATTAGATGAATTTTTAAGATCCTGCGAAGAATTTAGTTCTTCTAAAAAGTTCGAAATAAAAACTCCGGAAAAAACCCACAAACCCGATTCGATCATCTGCCTAATTAGTGTCCATAAAGATCCGGTATCGACATCGGTAGAAAACTCAACTGACGAATTTGGAGATGATGATGAGACGAGTCAGAACATTAGGAAACTGAACAAAAAACTTGCTGATGTAGAAAATACGGAAACTCTATTGCAAAATGAATTAGGTCGTGCTCAAGAAGAAGAAAAAGCCTACCGAGAACAAATCGAACAAGAAGAAGCTGCCATGATAAATAATACAGAGAAAGATTTATCACATTCCATTGAAGTTATAACAAAGAATTTGATTGGAAATTTACCAACAGATGACAGCGATGATGGCTATGATTTCGTATTGAATTTGAATGTCGATAAAACTGATTCGCTCTCTAATAATCACAATATCAACAACAATAACAATAACACAAACATTATCCAATCAACTGGAATTTCTTTGACTAATTTTCTTCTACCTCTCGAAGATATTAAAAATAAGATCGATATTTTCCCACTTGATTGGAGTCAGGTTAATGATGATCCCGGTGAGATATTTATATTTTCCTGTTTAATTCAACATTAAATTCAACATTAAATTTTTACAATTTTATAATTTTCTATTGATTTAAATACATAAAAATGAACTCTATTTTCATTGACCGATTGTGTTCTAAAGTCCATAGATTGTTAACCGTTTTCTCATGCTATAATTAATCACTATTCGCTCGATTGCCATTGGATATAACTTATACAATTACCTTAGTCCATCCTATGTCATAAACGTACCTCAATTGAAAGGTTTTTTTAAAAGACGCTTTTCGATGGCTTTGGAATTGTTTGAGCCAAATCAGACATTTTTGTAGAAATGGTATGAGGAAGTTGAAATATTCCTAAATATTTAATTAGAAATTTTTATTGAAAAATATTTTAAAAAGAAGACTGAAATTTTACATATTTAAAAAATATTTTAAAAGAAAAATTGAAATTTGTTTAAATAACAAAAATAAGAAGAGACAAGATTTTGAGTGTATAATTTATTAAATAAAATTTATGGAATAAAATTTATGATTTGAAAACAGATATTAATGTTCTAACGGATGAGAATTCTAATAAATGTTCAATATTCAATATCGTAACTCAACTTATTTGTTATTATTAGTTCAACTCTCGAATAAGATTAACAAATATTAAAATTATATCGACGTTAAATAAATCGTTATTAATGATTAATTAATTTTATCGATAAATTAAATTATGAATATAATGATGATACAATATTCAAAACTAATGTTTGTGAGGATAATTAAATGGAAAAAGATTTCATTTTCAGATTTAAAAAGTATGACAAAAGCTTTAATAAAATTTAAATAATTAATTTAAAAGGTAACAAATAAGTAAGGGAATATTCTCTATTCAATTGTTAATTCTTGATTGTTAACATCCTCAAAATTTGAAATAATTAGTGAAAATTTATTAAAAGAATCAAGAAGTATTGGAATTGTACGAAATATTATTTGTTTAAATAGTCATAGATAAATTTTTGTATTTTTAATAATATACGTTGTTAATTTAACAAACCAATATTAGTTAATATCAGACGAATAGGGAATTTATCCATAAATAAGTCTTTTGGTTTCGCTTTATCACTCGAGAATAAAAATCTGATATTCATTCACTCATTGATCTAAGCAGTTTTCTAAATTCGAAAACATTTTCGATTTTTGAAATTTACTAAAAAGTTGTGCTAGCCTCTGCCCAGTCATATATATTGGCAACAGTACATTTATTCTTTTTGTTGACGGCCTTTCACTTATTTTCATATTAAGCAAGGCTAAATTTGGACATAGTTCTCTAAAATAAATCACATTCATCATAATTGAAAACACAATTATCATCAAAAATTCAATTGTTTCATTAGATAATATGAGATTCATCGACTGAAATATTTTATGTAAATTCAATGTGAATCTTAAATCATGTTGAACGAATCATGTTGAAATATAACTCTAGTGCAACAGATCCTGGGAATTTATCATTGACACTTTAAAACCATATCATACTGTTTTGCTTATATTATCATGCTCAGGTGTATTTCATTTCTCTGCATATCATTATTTCTAAACACTTGAAAAATGCAATGCCATAAATTCGTGTTAAATATAAAATCTTTGATCGATAGCCTTAATGAAATAAATAAAGAAAATCAATATTGAAAAAGTAAATGATTTTTATTTCAGATAATAAAAAAGTAAATCATTTTCACCTTCCAGGAAATAATGAAATTACTTTTATATTAAATGAAATATCAAAAATAATAATTGGATAAATTATACTTGTTTTAGGTTATTTTGGAATAAAATCATTTCAGAACAAGAATCGCAGATATATTAAAGATTTTATAATATATGATAGTTTTAAAACCAATACTTGCTAAAAACTTGAAACTATTTTAAAGCATGATTATTCGTCTAAATATTTTAAAATTATAGATAATACATTCCTTGAAACAATCTCCTTATTCATGAAAAACTGAAAACAGTTTCTATACCAATAGAACACGGCATCTAATAGGTTCTTTTTTCTCACTTAACATCGACTATTCCATGAAAGGTGTTATAATGAAAATGGTGTTACAATTTTTTATTATTTTAATAAAATCAAAAATATAAGTTAGTTTGGTAATAATTCTAGATGATGATGAATTCCAAGATTCATTTTCTAAATTGCGGACACCTGGACGATGTGTAGAAATGCATCAAAAGCTTTCAGCTCCCTCTAGAAAAAGGTAGGGATATATCTTTCTTGATTTAATGTTTTTATTATAAATAAAAAAATTGAGCTAATAATAACTTATAATTAAACTAGATGATTCACCCGTCCTAAGTTTATTTAGGAATCATTTAAACGAATCCATATTTTAAATTTATGTTTAGAATATTAATTACATACTTAAAAGAATTATTTGGTAAAATTGAATTAATTGTGCATCATTCAATAGCGAAAAGTGGATTTTCAGATAATATTGAAATAAAAATGGAATATTGTCTATTAAAATTAAATGTTGTAATGAAATCATAATTTAATACAGTGGTGGCCGACCCAAATCAATCGAAGGGCCAAATTTTCGGAAAAATACTATCACGGGCCACAATAAATTCATTTAAATAAATATAACTCGTTTTTACGATTCAAGTAAACTTAGAATCAAGTTTTTAAATTAAAAACATGCTTAATTCGAATATGAATTCTAAAAAAGACAATTATTGATTTGATGTTTGAAATTGTGTCCGGGCCACATCAAAACGCTTCGCGGGCCACCGGTTGGCCATGGCTGACTTAATACAATGAACCAAGGACAGACAAACTGATTTTGTAAATTATATTGTTAATAACAACATTCGAACAAACAACTCACAAAAACCCATATTACATCATATGAACGTGAGGTAGTCAAAAACTTGAATCAATAAATGAAATATAAAAAAACATCAAATGTGACTTAAAAAATAAAAGTAAAGAATAAAAAATATATCATATCATGAGATTTGCTAGATACTGCCTGGTTCAACGTGATTTAAAGTCCTTTCAAATGCTCTATTTTTCAATTTTTTCTATTTAAATCCTTACTATCAGTTAATCTTCATTAAGTTCCCGTTGAAAATAAACATTTAGGTTTATATGATGCTCATTTCATCATTTCTATGCCGGATTCCTCCACCATGGGCAAGGTTTTTTTTATGAGGACGAGCTTTATATAGGAATTCATTGTCATTTAAATATTTTGCAGCATCATATCGCTAAACATTCGCCCATGCTTTCTCACATGGTTCCACTATATGAATATTAATCAGTATTTTCAATTAAAGTTGCGGTATTATCGGATCTATTGGAGCTCCTAAAAGTTGCTAAGGAAATATTCTATCTTATAAGTTCCATTTCTGATAACCGATTTTCAACTGAAAAATATCTCAAAACCCAGTAAGTTAAATGTTTCCTGAAACACAGTTTAAAAGTTCTGAAAAATTCGCAAAGACCTAACAATTTTTGAAATTTTCTTTATACTGCGTTGTCCCAGAATCCATCGGGAATATAAGTCTTTATCGGTAGCTATCTATTTATTTGCAATTATAATGTATTACTACAGAGTCTATAAGAATAGAATCTTGTATAACACTACACGCAGCTTAAACGGAACATAGATCGATATTTATCATTTCTCCCCATTCAATGAACTACCCACAATTATTGACTTTTTATCTTACTTTATGTTCATTTTTGTCACTTTCAACTCCACCGAATTAAAGATTTATATTGAGAAGCAGTTTCATCATAAAATCATTCTCGGTCAAAAATTATTTCTTCAAATATTCTAAAATGAATTTCAACCAAGAAAATGTTCTTTATACAAATGAATAAAAAGTGATTTTAACTACTAAAATATTAATAAAAATTTATATATTTGAATGGAAATATTAATCTGAATGTTATAAAAAACTAAACTCTGCACGATCTACTTTCCAGATCAATAAATTCCATTCAACAGTTAGAAAAAAAACAAGCGAAAGCAAAGGAACTTCGTGAGAAACTTTTACTTGATCGAACAGAAAAAGTTCGAGAGTTAACGAAAAAGGTAATTTCACAACGAAATCCCATGTGGCTTGAAATATTAAATCGGTGGTAGGTTGAGGAGGTTAGGTTGCATAAATCTGGATTATTAGACGAGAAAAAGCTTTGGATGGAACAAAGATTAAATAAAGCAGAAACGAAACGTCAAAAACAACTCGATGAACGAGTTAAAAAAGCTCACGATGAAGAAATGAAAGGAAAGGAAATCGCATTTATTCAGGTAATGTAGTATCATTTATTAAATGATTGGATCCAAGTTTCATAGTCATTGGAAGCTGCACAGAAACAACACACTATTTTAACTAAACATCAAGAAAGTGAAGCTCGACTCCTTGAAAGGCAAGAAGAAAGAAAAAAGCGTATGGAAGAGAAAGCCGAAAGAGAAGTTGCTGCAGAAGTGAAACATATTCATCTCACCAAACCCAATGATCATTAATAAATAATTATTACAGATTAGACGGAAAACTCTTGAATCTAATCGACAAGCTTGGATTAATGATTTGCAATTGCGTTGGAAAACTAGAGAAGAAGAACTCGCATGTAAAGCTGAAAATCGTGAAAAGCTGCGATTGCTAGCAGTCCGAGCAAAAGAAGCAGAAAGAGAACAGAAAAAAATGGTTCTAGAACAACAACAAAAAACACAAATTCAGCAATTGAAAGAAAAAATTTCGAAGAAGGTTAATTTGCTTGTTTTTTACTAAATTTTTGAATTTATATTTTTTATATAATAATAATAATAATAATAATAATAATATTATTATTATTATTATTATTATTATTATTATTATTATTATTATTATTATTATTATTATTATTATTATTATTATTATTATTATTATTATTATTATTATTATTATTATCCTAAAAAACTATTCAATTTCTCCATATTTAGCTGTTTCAAATTTCAAATGTTTTTTTTATCTTCCATTTAAATTAATTTTCTGCCTTTTTATTGGTTTAAAATTTGTGTTAAATGAACTAAATAAAATAGATGAAAATTTTTTCTAAATATAAACTCAAAATTGAATCATGTAAAATTTAAAATAAAATATTTAAAAGTTTATTCTTTTGAATTAAAAATTAACAATATTAACTTTTAAAATGTAATTTAACACCGAATACATCCAAAAAAAATGATCACAGTTAAGGAAAACTTGGTCTAAATGATACAGAAACCTTAGATGGATTGTAGGAAAGCCATCTGTTGTTTTAGTCGTTGCGTAGCTAGGCCATCTTTTGTCTCTGGTTCATTAGGATGTTTCACTTTGTTCAAGAGTTTCTTTGCCTTTCCGGTAAGAAATCATCATTCACGCCTCTTGTATGATTGATAGTGAAGATCATCATTCATAAACAACTTCATCGTGGAAACTGCAACATCCACCAACACTCATTTCCCCTGAATCGTACAGGATGATGCCGATTAACAAAAGACACTATAATGTTTTTCATTAGGTTTCTACTTTCAAAACCTTAAATAATGAATATTTCCCCTTTATTTCATCCTTCTCAATGAAATAATGAAATTATTATTGTCGCGTTATAATCAATTGTGGACAATTCCATCAGTTTTGAACATATCCTATTTCTCGATTACTGACTTGATGTATTCACAGGGTTTTATCGGTAGTTACGGAGTTCTCTATAAGAATAAACTCTTGTATATAAATACACGCAGCTTAAACGGAACATAGATCGATACAGATCATTTCTCCCCATTCAATGAATTGTCCAAAATTATTGACTTTTCTATATTTATTATCGTTGCTATCTTAGTTCATTTGCATTTTCGTCACTTTCAACTCCACTGAATTATTAGAAGTTAAATTCATTTTAATGATTTTAAAGCACGAGGATTCTGAACGTCGGCATTTGGAGCAATTGGCGGAAATCAGCCGCAAAGCATTTGAAATGAGTATTGCAAAATATTCCCTAGAAGAAAGCGCCGATGCACCTCCAATTGAACCATATATAAACAAGAAATGGTGCAATGTATGTAATATTATGGTAAATGAATTAGTTTCAAGTTACACGAAATAACGG
>CAUHTR010007940.1:29989-73054 GCA_959609185.1 Schmidtea polychroa
GAATTAGTTTCAATTACACGAAATAACGGTAACATTTCTATCAAGATCGATTCTGATGTTAATGATACAAAGTAATTGAGTGGAAAGAAAAACAAAAAGACCGTATTGAGCAAATTTCTCTGGAGAAAATATCCCCCCCGAAAAGGATACAATTTGTAAGGTTAATCAATAAAGTTTAAACTTTTTTTTCAATATGACAACCTTCGAATCTTTATGATTTTTTTATCATGAGAAAAACAAATATTAAAAATGAGATGATTTCAAAATTTGAAAGTTGGGAAATTCTGTTTGATGAGTCGCGAGCTCATATTGTTTTATTCTGTTGTAGTAGATTACCAAAAACTGACATAGAAACAGCAGTCGGTTTATGTAAATTATTCTAACATAGTTAAAGGCGATAATTTAGTTTCTGTGGAAAAATGTGTTCCTCTTGAATTATTTGTCCATTTTTATTGATATTGCAAAAACAGGTGAAAGTTACAGTTGTTGATTCTCCCTTACCTCAATTATTCTATTTTAATGTGATGGGAAATACGATGCAATTTCTAGTGACATGCCGATTTCAAGCTTATTTATATCTCATCAGCACCACTGTAAAACAAACTCCGTGTTCCTGTAATACAAATAATCAACGCAAGATATTAGTTATTATAGTTTCTTTCATGGTTCTGGTGAGATACACAGAAGTTCAAAACTAGCTAGTCATTAGAAATTGCAATATATATAAATTGTAATGCTGGCAGTCTATTGCTACAGTAATGAATGAAGAAATTGAACAATTGAATTAGAGAAGCATGGAAGACACTTGCTCTGAGCTCCATGATATCACAAGTATAATATATGCTAAAAGATACTACAAGATCCAATGTAAGGACAATATTTTAGTGGAAATTGAAGACAGTGATCGTGTATCGCAATCATTACAATCAAAAGTCTGACTGGTTCCAAAAAAGGAAAATTCGGATATAATATGCAGTCATTGTACATATCATACAGAAACGACAATTTATATTTTCAGCCATTGATAACTCAAAATTATACAAGACAAAATAAACACAATAATTTAATACTGATAAAAAATACCTCTTCACATAACTTTATTTATTATTGATACCTCAAAGAAATAATAATTCCACATACTGGATATAAGGGTTTTTTTTATAAGGACAGTGAAGACTTCTGAAAGCCTAGGGACAGTAACCACTCAAAATATCAAGATATTGCATGCTAAATCTGTAAATTCAACAAATGCAACACAACTATATCTACCCTTATAACTGGATCACGAGATCAGTTTTTACGTTTATATTTATTTTATATATATTTTATTTTCTATATATATCGACTGTTTCCATGTCATCGTCAGGTAGGATAGAAAAAGTTGTAGATATTATAAATTTTATGAACAAATTTTATTAATTTTTCTCTAAAAAATATATTTAAAGATTTCAAAATATTATTATAATTTTATTTTGATATAATTTTTTAATTTTAACAATCTATAAACTTTTCAAAAAACATTGAAATTTAAAAAATTATTTTATTTACACTTGAAAACAACAACAACAACAATCCACACAATCGCAATTAACCACCCAAACTTTTTTAAAAACATTCAAAATACAAGTGTTTACAGTATTTTGCACATAAATTTTCGAATCCGATGATTTTATCAATAAAATCAGATGCCTTTTTTATCTTATAAACAAAATACTCACTTTGCATAAATTAAAATGATTTATAAATTAAATTCCCCTACTGCTTTTATAATCTATTTAACCTTCCAAGTATGGCAACACAAACACAAATTTACTTTTTAAACTTATTCCTTAAACTTCTTATTAGAATTATTTACCCCATCATCCAACTCAGCCACACTAGTCAAATTACATTCAGATATTCTCAAAAACGAATCCTTAGTATTTTTAATAAATTTTATCAACAGTATTTTTTATCATTATTAATAATCTATAAAGCAAATTTTATCAATAGGAGATCTATAATTTTAAAATATAATTAATCATATCAATTGTATCGCAGAATATTTATTTTAATAAAATTTTGATTTGGAAAATTAGGAATTATTGCCCTTCTACCTACAGTAAAATCTTTTTTTACACAGTCTTATTTTACACGATTTCATGTAAAATCATGTAAATAATTAAAAAAAAAATTTTGGAATTCGTGTTAAATCAAAAATAACGTGTAAAAAATTTAAAATTTCTGCTTGACGAACCGTGTTATTTCAAAATCGTGTAAAAAAGATTTTACTGTACCCAGAACTAGCAAAAGTGATGGGAGTTGTTTGTGAGGTTGAATGCTACCTTTACTATGTAGCTTTAAATTGCTTTACAAAAATTAGCTCAACATTTAAAAATTTTTCCCCAACCAATTATATTCGACCTGCAAGTCGGCAGTTGAGAAACGAGTTGCCTAGTTCATTAAAATTTGAAATGTATCTTTATTTTTGAATACATTCACTAATAATATCATCAAAAAATATTTTCTTTATTGGTTGCTTCTTCTATTGAGACAAAAATACTGACCATATAAGAAATATATACTTACTAAAATGTCAAGGGCTTGGTGAAAGGAAATTGAATAAATATTTAATATAGGAGATCTGTAATTATCCGGTAACTATCGGATAGTTTACCAATGTAATCAACCAGAAAACCCACAATGCAATTCCTTTTGCTAAAAGATTTTGTCGAAGCTTTTTCTTTTTGCTTCATTTTCACTTTGTTCGGGTTTGCATAATTTTGCTCATACTTATTTGTGAAACGTTCTTTATTATTATATCCATTAAAAATAATAATTTTATGATTTTTGTGAGGCTATACAAAATAGTAAAACTGGCAAAATTGGATACACTTTCCAGATCATATTGCTCTTAGGAAATAACACTTTGAAAAATACATATAACTGACACAGAAAAGAAACATGAAACATAACTGTATATTAAACTCAAATATGCAATGAAAATGGCATTTATAAAAATATATATGAAAGCTTCATGGAGTTATAAATTCAGAGAATTTTCAACTTGGAACATATTGTCGATGCACCAGATGACAAAACTGATCCAAAACTACAAGCAAAGAAAGAGCGCCGTAAAGCAGTGAAGAAAAAGAATTAAGAAAATCAAACAGCGAATTATTTCAAAGTATATTATTAATGAACCTGGTAACATTCCCAATTTAAACATAATATTCAGTTCTACGGAATTTGAGAAATATTGCGAACAATTCAATAACGATGGCAAAGTTCCTCAAACGCCGAACAAGCAAAAGTAAGAATAGAATGTCAATTAGTCATACCTAGAATAACGTCGTTTTCTACATCGTTCTTTCACTGTTATGCTGAATTTGAATTTAATAAAAGATATCAAGATAATATCAGAGCAGGAAAACGATTAAATGAATGACGTTATAGAGGGTTTGACCACAATCAAATTATTTGATATGATCTTTAGGATCTCCAAATTTATCAGGACATAAAGAGATTTGTTGCCATTCAAGATACAGGGCCTTGGGTGACTGTTCGAGTAACTTCTCTTGAAAAAGCTCTTGGAGACTTGTTACGTATGTTTAAGCAATAAAGTAACCTCTGCAACTTTTCTACAACGCCTAAATATTATATTAAGAAATTGGAAAATTTAACATTATCCGACAAATCCACAGCTATCTACAATAATCAAGTAAAGCACAATTTTCTATTGGTTTTTGTTTGATTTTCTGAAGATTCAGCAAGAACAAGATATATTTCTCCATTTCGGTGGGATGAATGTTTAGGAAATATCCTTCAATTAATTCAAGCACAAAGTCAGAAAATTCTCCCATACTTCCTGAAAAGTATTTTAATTACAACAATAAATAAATAAATAATAATAATAAATAAATATAATAAATATAATAATAAATAATAATAAATAAATAATAATAAATAAATAATAAAAATAGTAATAATAATAATAATAGATAATAAATAATAATAATAATAATAATAATAATAATAATAATAATAATATAATAATAATAATAATAATAATAATAATATAATAATAATAATAATAATAAATATGAAAAATCAGGACATTGAAACTGGTGTTCAAATGCACCCGAAAAATGTGCCATTCTAACAATAATGTCTGCCAATTCGTATTGTTCTCTAAGTTCATTGTTGCATTATTAGATGGGCTACAAATTAGATTAAATGTTTGAATGTTTTTATTGATAAATTCATAAATTGATGTGAAAATCTCAGTATTTAATCCCGGATAACTTTACTAATTATTTGAAAAACCTCAACGAAATGCAATCTGGCATGTTGCCAGAGAATCGTGAATTACCCACCAGCATTATTGTTGAACAGATATTGTTGACTTTGACTGTAGTTTTCGAGAACTTCGTTTCCAATATCAATTCGGACTCCATTTATACGGCACATCACAAAACTCCTGAAGAAAACAGTGGGAGATCGTCCTCTTTGTCAAACACTTCGAGTCGGCTGGAGATCCGAACGGATGGCCAAAAAGTTCAAGTAAGATTATTATTATTATTATTATTATTATTATTATTATTATTATTATTATTATTATTATTATTATTATATTATTATTATTATTATTATTATTATTTTATTATTTATTTATTTATAATTTTATTATTATAGTTATTACCATTTTTATTTTTTTCATGATTTTACTTTATTTCATTTTTATTTATTTATTTAATTCTTGTGTAATTATTATTATAGTTAATATAAAAATTCATTTAATGTTTTTATCTTTTTATAATTTTTATGATTTATTATTATCATAATCTATATTTTATTTGAAATTCTTACTATATCTTCATTAATATTATTATTTTACTCTTAATATAAAATTTAATTAAAATGTCGATAATTTAATTTTCTCAAAATTTTTTCCTTTGAATTAGATATGAGAAAAAGTTCTTTATCATTTTTGTATTATTGCATGTTAGCGCTCTATTACCATGAAATCATACCACATTCTATGACTTCTAATAAATTTATAAATTTATCTTTTTAATGAAAAATATTATAAAATAGCTGTTACTGGTGAAAAGTTGATTTTTATATTTTATACAATTTTTAAAAGACAGTATGAATTTCTTTTCATTCAATTTGGGAAGGACGTCATGATTAGTTTACGGAATAATCTGTTATGTAGCTATTCAAAGAATCAAGTACGTTTATTATATCCCGTCAGTAAATAAAAAAAATTGCTCTTAGGAAATTATGGATTGACATTCTTGATTTTGATTTAACTATAAAAAATAAAATGAAATTTTCCTTATCAATTCAAAATCATTTGTTCTTAATTTAATTTATTCTCTTAAAATTCAAAAAAAATCCAAATTTATACAATAAATATTATATTTAATACCACGTTTTCAGGATATTATCAGTTATGTCGTGTCGAGTGGAATAGTTGATGTGCTATCTGATTACCTTTGCCAAGTGAGAGGTCCATTGAAAAATAACAGTCCAACGGCCAATTTTGTATTAATTATTCTATCATTTCTGTCGACTCTATTGAAAATGTTAGCAGTAAGCAGGTTAGCTCTCAGTTGATTGCTAATATTGCATAAATATTCATAAATTGTTTCTTTTTATATATTATCTCCGTTTTAGATTTTTATAATTTTCAATAGATATCTACAATATCTACAAATAAGAATTACAATTAATTATTTAGCATTTCAACCATATGCTAACTCTAAAAATGTTTGAAAAATTAAAAAACTTCCAGTCAAAGGGAGACAAATATATTAATCTTTATAAATTCACTTATAAATTTCACTTGAAAATCAACTACAGAGGGATGCTTTTAAATCAAACTGATGTATTTCAAATACTCATTATGTAGTGCAATTAGTTTGGCCACGCCAAATAACTATGTTACAAATTTAATGAAAATTAATGACCTTCCTATATGATTTAGGGTACCACAAAATGAGCTGAAAAAAGTTATTATATGAATCGAAATAGTGTTAATTATAACTTTTAACACTTATCTGAAACCTAAATGTCCTATTCTGTAGTATTAAATTTTACATTATTAATGAATAAATACAATAATTTTTTATTTTAATGTTATCTGAAAATCGACTTTTTTCTATCGAATGATAAATTTAAAAATAAATTCAATTTTATGAATTTACTGGCTTTATTGTCTGGCTTCACATGGGAAATTTGAAAACCGCACAACTGATACATCAACTAGAATGATCTTACGCAAGGGTAGAAATGTTCTACACGGGTCGGGAGATATTGTGATAGTTTTTAATGAATGAATTTTTCAAAGAAAAGATGTCATTTTAGTTTGCAACTTTGGCATCAAATAATACGTTTCTGTAAATTTTCAAAGTTCTAGCAGTAGTGGTGTGGTCTGTGCGAACAAGAAAAGGTAGCAAACACAACAGACATTCGGATTTTATAGTTTAGATAATAAACAATTTTTATCATTTTTAAGTCATAATTTTGCTCCACTTCCATTTTTAACAAAAAAAGAACTAACACTAAAGAACAAAACTCTTCCGTTATTTAATATCTAACGAATTTTTTTCTTTATTAATAATTTAATGAAAACAACAGTAAAAGCTTTTCTTGCTAACTTGGATGAGAGACCATTTGTTCCTAAATAACTATTTCCTGCACCCAATTAAACAAATATTGACACAAATATTACACATGAGATTGACGATATCGATAAGAAATTAATATATGGCTGGGAGTTTTTATTTGATTAGCTTGAACACACGAGGTCAGATAAAGTGAAAATCAACAATTATTATTTACAAACATTGGTAAATTCTCATACAAATTTGAAATGGAGTTGAGATGTGCATTCAAACAGCAACACCAGGATACATTGTCGAACCACTTGATAAGGTTTCATAAATTGCCAGTGTGTGATATAGAATCACTATAGTCCCGAACGATACCCTAGGAACGACCTGAAGCGTACAAAGAAAGAACTGCTTGAATCGAAACATAAATCATTGTTATTCCCGTAAACATTTGAATTTTCATACTTATCAAAACTTTCATTTGTACATTAAATGTCTCCAACATAATTTGAGTCAATGATCTTCTGTCAGTTTTGGGATTATTGAAAAGAACTTCTCGATCAGTTATTAGATTTCATTGCCGGATGCGATAGATTTAAAATGAACTAAGAAATCCTTAGATTTACCATCATTGCCAACACTTATGAATTCATATCCATTCTTTAAGATAAACCATTTCATAATAAAAAACGAATAAAAACGAAACTTCAAAAAAAATCTCTATTCTCCAAAATACGCGCGAAGCTCCTTTTTCAAAAAAGCTTCTACAAATCCAAAAATCATCCACTTAATAATTACCGTATATACTCGCATATAAGCTGACGCCCCCCTCCCCAAATTTGGTTTTGATTTATTCTGTATATTAATTTAAAAATATTAATTAACATTAAATATAAATAATTATAAATAATATAATTAATACATATAATTATTGAACCATAATTATTTTAATTAAAAGTAGGTTCGCGTAAAGCCGGCCCATCAATTTGGGAAAAAAATTAATCCAAAATTACTCGGCCTATACGCGAGTATATACGGTAATAAAAAACTAAAATTCAAAATTGTGCAACCCAACAGAAAAATTACAAGCAATACTCAATGCGCACACAGACGCGATCCATATTTAAACTCAGGATTGACCAAACATCTCATAAAACACAATAGTATTATAGAATCAACTTTTTATCTGTTTTTGCTTTCTTTTTAACATTTTTTTCAATTATGAAAAAATTTAAATTTTATCTAAAATTATTAAAATATCTCCCTATTTAGCTGTAAATCTTACATTTTACCAGTTAAATCTCAATCTGGCACATTGAAATTATCTGCACTTGATGCAAATTATCCACGATGTCCTGATGGGGATTCTTTCAAATCTTTAATTGATCATACTCAATTACTTCAATCTATAGAAGGCACTGAAATGTGCGGTTTGGTTTGTCTTTTGTACGGACTTTTGCTATATCAAGGAAACATTGTATCTAAATCGGATTGTAAGTCAATCATTGTTGTTATTATACTAGAATTTGAATGAACATTTACTCCAGATAAATATTTTTTTACTTAAAATTAATTCATCAATTTTAAAACCATGCACCAAATTTTCCAATATATAATGAGCGAGTTATTTAGGCATCGTAGATAATAATAAATAATATAGATAATATACAAAAACAAAAACAATATAATCTGTTTTTATTTAAACGTTTTTCTTAACTTGCTTTCTTGTATTTATGTATGTTCGAGTCAAATCTATCTATCGAATTTTGAAGCACTTCGCATAATCCAATTTCGCTGAAATTTTGTATACATGCTTGCTTTCGATGACAACACAATATTTTAATAATACTTAGTCCACAAGAAAATCGTGGTATTTTAAAAAGTTTTTTTATATATATTTATTTTAACGTTTTATTCGTTGAATACCTTAAATTTATTATCAGAATAACATTTTAGTGTTTCTAGATTCTCAATCATGGCAGATAGCATATTATTTAGATCCACAACATTTTCTTTATAACCGATAACCTTAAAGATTCTCTCTAGGGTTTCTTCTTAATTATATTCTTTTTGATGGCCCACTGTTGTTCACCGTTAGATCCAATGACTGAAGAAGCTTCATTAGTCAGTCTGGTATCACTACACTCTTCGTCAATCAAACGAGAAGAGGCTAAATCATAGTTGTACAGATCTTTAGTAAAATATTGAACCTTTTCTTTGTTTCCATACCAACTTAGCCACCAAGCATAAAGGTTTTTAGTTATTCATCCTTTAGTTTTTGTCTTTACTATAATTTTTGCTGCCTTTCAATTTAAAGATGACTATCAGTTTGCATTTATCCTCCTTAGCCGTGCTACGTAAAAATTACATTTTTTTCTGAAAGCGATGACTGTCCAATAGAAGGCACATTCCAAAGAACTTAATTATTTCGCTTCATAACGGTTAAACACAATTTCCAGGATCCTTAAAAGATTTTATCCAGTTTTCTCTTCTTTCTTTCCTTTTACAGTCTATGTTAAATATGGCATTGTTTTCCAGTGACAAAATACTACATCTGTGTCCGAGTAAAGATATGCAATATAAAGATCAATTCCTTGTGTTGTTCATTGTTTTGATAAGAATTGTATTAAAGGTGGCTGTTTGTAATCCCTTGTCAATGCACTATTTTACAATAAACTTCTTTTCAATTTCTGCATTGTTAAAAACTCATTGTTATTATATGCAAGAAATGTATTGTTGAGTCAATTTTCCTGCCAAAGCCATATTTTTACTCTTTGAAGAGGGGAAATTACTGAATATTGAACAGTTAAAGTACGAGATTATGCGTTGAAATAATTATTAAAAGAAACAATTATTATCTTTCAAGAACATCCTCAGAAATGTATATTTATAAGATTTCTCATCTGCTATTGACTATTTTCACCAATACAAAAATCGCTGATGACCAAGGCCATATTTATACGAAGAATATACCGTATTTATTTTCTTATAACACACACCTTTAATAATTTTCTGTTTGATATATGAAAATTAAAACCGTACATTCAAATTACGGAAAGCTAGAATGTTTATTCAAAATATTGATCAGGCAGATAAAGGCTGCTATTTCCAACTAAATTGGAATCTTGAATGCCCTGACCCAGGGGCTCATCAATACCTTCATGTCTGTCAATATAGCCCGGTTTTGAAAATCCAGAAATCATCGTAGCATGAGACAGCTGCTCCCAGGCAGAGTCAACCCAATCAATCAAAACATCTCTTTGGGGAACTTTTGCTTTGAATATGCCTTCATTTGCTTCCATATCCGTTCTTAATTTTTCAGACCACATTGTTCTTAAGTGCGATTTAAACGGTTTATTCCAGCTAACATCTGCAGGCTGGCAAACTGATGTAAAACCAGATGGAATCTTCATCAATGTAATATTAAGGATATTTGCAGCGGCTAAAACATCGCTTGTCCAGTGTGCTGTAAAGTCATCCAATAATAAAATCTTTGGCTTCTCCACATTTTCGGAAAAATTATGATAAAGCCAGATAACCATCATATCGCTTGTAAACCAGCCATTTTGGTTGCAATATATTTGAGTCGTGCTGGTTTTATTGATCTCCTGTATTTTTTTCCAGGCACAACTACCAAATCCATGTTGATTAATTCTATTCTGCAACGATGATGCCTCCACAACTGATTGTTTACCCTTAACCCTTTCGCCCCTATTGGGACAATACGTCCCAGAAACTTTCATCATGATCCTACTGGGATATTTTGAATGGTCCATAAAAGCCTATTGGGACTTATTATCCCAGGACTTTCTAGGATATTCAGAATCGCCACGATTACAAAAATGAGAATATATTTAGGTCATATTTAGGTCAATATTAACAAGTTCCAATATATAAATTTAGCATAGTGTCATTAGCGGAAAGTCGGTGCGAAAGGGTTAAATATTACAAAAGGTGGTTTTTTCTGTCCATTAGAAGATCCCAGCAATAATACTGATATCCTCTCTTTTTCTTTCCCAGCTGTTCGTATGAATATTGTCTTGGAACCTATTTTATCTAAGGTTTTTTCCGGGGATTGTTTCATAATTAACAGCCGTTTGTTCGCCATTCCAAACACAATCTACATTTAATTCAATCATTTTTTGTCGGACATCTAATGCAAACTGAGTGGCTACCGGATTTGGAAGGACTATGGATGTTTGTCCTTGATGAGATTTGGCTCTGAGTGACCAGCCATATTTTTTCTTAAAGGTTTTTAGCCACCCAGTGCTTGCTAAGAAATTATTAACATCGGTTTGTCTGCACGATAGGCGAGCTTTAGTACGAAGTATACTGTCGGTTACGGGGACACCATTTTGGCGCAGGGTTCGGACCCAGAAAATAAGTTCGTCTTCGACTTCAGATGAAAGACTCGAGGAAGTTCCTAGTGGTCGGATCTTTTTCAATTTCTTGACCCTATTCATATTCCCAAGTTTTGTTATTCGGTCTTTATTTTTTCTCCATTGATATATTAACTGTCTTTTGGCTTCACGAGCTGGCGATGATGACTTTAGATCAGGCCAAAATTTGGTAACTGTCTGTGACGCACCATTTACATCATAGAAATCCAACACATTCTTTTTAAATTGTATCGTATATGCAGTTCTCATATGTTTTACTTCTACTGTGTGGAATCCTTTTGTAGAAATGCGCCCAGTTGCATTCTTCTTACCCACCATGTTGGGTTTAAAAGTTGAGTGTTTTTAAAAATTAAAAAAGTATTGAACGATAATATTAAAGCCTGTGTGTTATAAGAAAATGTGTGTTATAAGAAAATAAATACGGTATTTATAGATCTGTTAAATTATGCTCTTTCATTTTGAATTCCATTAAATCCATCTAGTCAGTCAATGTGATCGTTTTCAGCTTCATTTCTATCCTATCTTTTCATGTGATGATGATGGGTGTAATCATAATGAATCGTAACAACCTTCAACTAAAATTTCTTCAAACTTTAAATATAATTAAATATTAATTTTCTTTATCTATCATTTTTATATATACTAGGGGCTCTGCCCCGTTCGCTTCGCTTCACCAACCCCGTTAGAACGTGAGGTTAATGATGTTCAGGTATGGATTAGACGTAAACCCGTTAAATATCTAACACGACTTGCGTCAAAACAGCCAAACTAATAAAAAATTATTTTATTTATTTGACAAAAAAAAATTTAAAAAAATTAAAAAGTAAAATTCGGATGGAGGGGACCCTTAGCTTTTTTATATATAGAGAAATATTTTTACTCTTGTTGCACATCCCAGATTCAGAGGCCATGAAATAAGTTATTTGAAAATTCGAGCTTAAAAAATTTTATTTTACGCGTCTACTCCCTAAATAATCTGACTATGTGAGTATATGTTCATTGAAACTATAATCTCAACTGTCAAGGAAATGTATAATATTTTTTACACCACCCTACATCATTATTTGGATGATCATTATTTACATTTTTTTCAGCCCTTCAGCAGCTGGCTGGAAGAATTACCATTTCTGGACTGAGACTCATTAATAACTTGGCAGTAGTTAATTTAGGAATTATGCAGGTACTTTGAATATTATTTATAATTCCATTCATCTTTGGAATCGTAACAACTGATTGGTTTTTTAAAGATTTTCTGTTGTAACTAGAATTTTATTAAAAGTAGACAAATTTATAATATTTATAGAATATAATTATAATATTTACACTTCTCTACTTTTATTTTCTTATTTAATAACTTGATCTTTTCAACCCGTATGAAAAAAGACCTAAAATCCTTTGTCATAATGAAAATAAATGAAATATAAAAAAATAGATTTTTGTTTAAATTATGTTGTATTTAAATTTTCATAAAAAACTATAGAACGTCACCGGCATTGAAAGGGTTAATGAAATTTTAACTAACTTAATAATATTAATGCTCGAATTGAAATAAAAAGGAAAAATTGCAAAACGAAATGTAATGTAACTTTAGTTTCTTTAATGTAAATTTTCAAAATCCGAAACTTGTTCCAAAATCTGACTTAATTTATTTTTCAATAAAATTGAAATTCTATAATTGACGAAATTCATGATATGTGACTTGTCAAATAATTCCTATGAAGAAGAGAATATCTACATAATGCTCTTTATGATACAAGACTTAAAATGGGATTTCGACGTATTCTATCAAAAGCACCTCACATTATGAGCATTTTGCCTAGCTAACCAAATAGCGTATGTAGGAACTGATAATATAACTGAAAATATAAGATTACCCTTGATTAGTCATAAACTGTCGGACAAATCTAGCAATATAAGTCATGAAATGCCATTTTAAATATTTTAAATTTAAAAAAAAGTTATTTGAAATTATTTATATTTTTATGCAAAAATCGAATTATTTTGCAATACAAAAAAATTTAATTGATTTATATAATTAATATATTTTATAAAATAGATAAATGATAGATAGATAGATAGATAGATAGATAGATAGATAGATAGATAGATAGATAGATAGATAGATAGATAGATAGATAGATAGATAGATAGATAGATAGATAGATAGATAGATAGATAGATAGATAGATAGATAGATAGATAGATAGCCAGTTTTATTTATTCTATTTGTGTAACACCAAATTGACTGAAATAGGAAATAAAGGATCTCACATTTAATTATATCTTTATAAAATATATTTATATGAACATTTATTCTGTTAAAATTGACTAAACAAAGAAAACAAAAATAGTTGAGTTCAAGAAAAAGGTTTTATGTTTTTGTTTTGTTTTATTGATATTTCCCACTTAACGGTTAGGCACAATTGATAAAGTTCTACTTGGTACATCTGGATTCTTCAAGGAAATTATATCAAGTAATTCTCCTAAATCTTATGTTTTAATGTTCATCTTGGTTTACATTTCATTTGTGAACAGAATCGCTTTCATTATAGACTCGATAGATAGATAGATAGATTTTACCTTATATTATGATTCTTTAGAAGGCGAAATTTTTCTTGATAGCATTTCATCTTTTTTTAGAAAAGAAATCTAGATCAAATTTCCTCCTTTTAAACAATATTCAATATTTCTTTTCATTTTTGGTACCATTTAGTTCTTTCAGAACTTCCACAATCTAGGCGCGTTTTCTCGTTTTATTCTGATATTTTGTATCGATTTCCCTTCAGCAAATACAAGTTAGTGATCATATTTTATGAAGCTAATCCAATCATAAATGGCTTATGTGATTAATTACAACCTCTCTTATGTGCGAAATAAGAACATTGAAATTGTGAAATAAGGAAATATATTTCATCTGACCACTAATTAATAAACTTTTCTACTGGCTTTAAATGTTTCTATTTAACGTGACGCTAGAGCGGTCAATATATCCTTTTGAAACAAAGATGTAATTCATAGAAATAAGAAATAGTATTTATACGTTGACATTTTGGCATTCATGATATATCTCGTCCTAAACAGCTATAAAGTATTTTTAAAACTCGGGGTTGTTCTGTTGTTATGTTGGTCATTCTAAAAGGCTTAGAATGTGGATGGATGAATTTGTTATTAGAAATTATTATTCTCTTCAATCGGTAAACTCATTAATTTTTTTATTCCTTACTGAAAATAAAATTTTTGTGTCTTCGTTTTCTTTGAAAACATACATTGATTGCATGGATGTTTAATATTACTACAATTATCATTATTATCCCTATTGTGTTCTCTAGTCTGTCCTTAGCCAAGAAGGAACATCTCTGCAATTACGTCATATACTCAGTTACTTAATCACCTATTGTAATGAGCAAATGACCAGTACCGTATCTAAGGGTTCTAGCATTGGGAA
Source organism: Schmidtea polychroa (assembly GCA_959609185.1). NCBI lineage: Eukaryota > Metazoa > Platyhelminthes > Tricladida > Dugesiidae > Schmidtea > Schmidtea polychroa. The sequence goes on from CAUHTR010007940.1 coordinate 44,434, forward strand.
TTGTCACAACTACGATCACAGTAGACCGTCCAGTGTCAGTACCGAGTCGGAGTCTTTCAGGTACACTAGTTAATATTTATTTTTACTATATTTCGATTAAGTTTTACATTTCTGGTCACCATATTTTTATCTGTTTTATAACTTTTAAATTTTGTTTACATCTATCAAAAATATGAACATGATTAGTGTAATTTCTCGGGAATTAATTTCCCAATCAATATTAAAATAGTGCCATTTAGTTGAAGTTATAAAAAATTGGAATTCCTTCCATAAAGTATTTAAGGAGCATTCGTCATTGAAAATAGAAACCACAATTTTGTAGGAATGGAAATGCTGAAAATAATTCATTGCATTGTGTTTTTACTGGATAGACAATTGTTTTTATTGATGATGACATGATTTTAATTTTTGTAGAAACAGCTGGGAATATTATCATTACCAAAAAGTAATTTTTTGCCAAAGATATCAAGTTATAACCTCAAATTTTTAAACATTTAAATATTAATATCTATTTTTTTGATTTTTATTATTAATATTATATTATTAAATATTATTTATTGTTATTAATTATTATTAATGTTATTAAGTGATGATTTCTTGGTAGCAGCATTTATTATTTAAAACAACAAAGTGATAATTTAAGCCTTTTGCTGCGATAACTTGACAAGGACTATCTTATAGTCGAAAGTTTTTTCATCAAATACAGTATTCGCAGCAAAAGGCTTAAATTATCACTTTATTGTTTTATTAATATTATTATAATTATTATTATTAATTATTATTTATTGTTATTATTATTAATTATGATTAATATTATTAATTATTATTGAAAGATTGAACTCAAAAACATTTTTCACACAATCGTTTCCAGAATTTAAATTTTCAATTTTTAGTGTGCAAGAATTAATTCATGAAGTCATTCTTTGCGTTGGTTATTTCTGTGTTAATAATATTGAAAATCAAAATTTCGTCCAAACGGGACAACATCCGACAATTTTGCAGCAATTATGTCAACTGCCTTTCTGTTATTTCAGTCAAAAGAATTTAATCCAATGCCTTTATCCTACACTAATATCTTGTTGCTACAACAATCCGGATAATACTGCTATTCTCGAATCGGAAATGACCACTGGACTTTTATCGGCCTTTATAGCGGTAATACAAATAATTTGTTTCTTCAACCAATATCCTGTTTATTCTATGGGCCGAGATCCACTTTAAAATATTGAGGTTTTTCGTCACTCACTTGACTATTAAATATGTTGGAAAGGACTAGATAAAAATATTGCCTTAATATTTTCAGTTTTTTATTTAACCAAAGATACAATAGTATAAATCAGTACTTTTCCTTAATTAATTAACTGGCAAATTAACATTGTGATAATCTCAAATATAATTAAATAAAATTTAGCTTGAAGTGAACAAATTTTTACTATATCAATTGAAAAAAGTGAATTTCGTCTGTTGATGAAAAATTATTTTTGATCAGAAAAAATACGTTACAGGCAAATGGAATAACTTGATAAACATTATAAGGAAAATGAGTTATCATTTATTGGTATAATGAATTTAAACATTGTCGTGCGACCACTACAGATTCTGAACGCAGTAGTCGTCTAAAAGAACCAAGTACTCCGGAACTCATAAAAAACTACACAAAGAAATTCAAAACGATGGCAAAGTGAATATTTGCGTATTACCGTTGATAAAAATATGATCCGTTACTACATCCCAGAATCAACACAACAATGCATCAATTGACAGGAAAGGTGATAACTGTTTTCTAGAATGTCTATGAGTTAACATTCATTGACTCTCTAAAACAATGTTGCAAAATCATCGCTAAATACTATTCAACACTACTACTGGATCATTTAACCAAAACTACATTTGACAAGAAAAAAGTCAATTTGCAAACAAATTTTTACACACAAAGGTGCAAATACAACAGCAAAAATAATAGAATTGTTATGAATTGCTTCTCTAGCCGCTATATTCTACAGATTTGTCTTCGTGTGAATTTTTCCTATTTACAAACTTGTAGATATGGCTTACTTAATAGATGCATATTTAAAGGGCTTCAAAAAATCATATTTTTCTTATGTTATTAAAAACTTGAAAACCGTTGGATGAAATTAATTGAGCTTCATCAGGGGACTATGTTGAATAATGAAAAAGGATTTTTCAAAAAAATGTTTTTTTTCTTATTTAGGCTTATCAAACCGCTTTTTATGAAATTTTCAATCATTTTTGAAAAGTTATTAAATTACACAATTCACATGTAATGGGTGTAATGCCACATACATTGGAGAGACTTCCCGTCATCTCTGTACTCGAGTTCAAGAACATTGTCGACCAAAGGTAGTGTCCAATATTAAGGATCATAATAAAGACATAAAAACATAAAGGTTAATAATAAAAGAAACTATCCCATAACTTTTGCTTGCCAAATAAACTTATAAAAGTTATTGCCGAATTTTAGCTATTTAATCATCACCATATAACGTATTTTTCATATCGTTATGAGAGTCACTTGAGTATTTTCTGTAGTTATATAAGATTGAAGAGATACAATAAGGATATCTATCTTGATAACATATACACCGATCTCTCAAAACTTCCTTACCGCCAGCAATAGGTTTTTATAACCCAAATTAATATTCAATGACTATCTTATGGAACGTCTTGTATCATCCACATTATATTAAGATGCGTTCCCTAATCCAGGTCAGAAAGCGATATATTTCGTGTTCAATAGTAATAAATTCATTTTTGTATTTCGTAATGACTGGAACTCAAAATTAAAATATTATTTTAAAAAATCGAATCTTTTTAATTTCGATTTTAAATTAGACTTAACAATTAAAAAACTATTTGGTTCCTAATTCCATTTTATAATATGCTTAATGCTGTTTCATTTTCAGGATAAATTAGCAGAAGATTCAGATGGAACTGCTAAATACTCGTCAACAAATTGTAAGTATCTAATAAATCTATAACAATTCTTTCATCTCGGCATCTTTAGTCATTTCTCTTTCCAACGGTATTTTCCTTCTTACACATCTTCGATAATATCATCGAGTCTGCCAATATTTATCTGAATAGTCAATCTTTCTTATCTTGAGGTAGCAGATTTCTATTCAATACTTCTTGGACTTAGTTAGTGTTTTTCATCACTTAGTCGATTTTTATCTATTCCTTTGGCATTTTTTCCCAAATACTTTTACATATAAATATTATCGGAATTAAATAATTTTTCCTTCACCATTAATTTTTTATTTTTATTATTATTATTATTATTATTATTATTATTATTATTATTATTATTATTATTATTATCAATTTTATCTGAAAATTAATTCTTTCCTATAGATTGATGCATATATTATCCATTTTAACCGAATATTTTTTGCAAAAATTAGCCCTGATAATGTTAACTAAATTTGGAAATCATATAATCTTTTAATTAATGTTTCTTAATTTGATCAAGTTTTTTTTATCAACTAGTTGAAATATTTTGTTTTTTTATTTTTCCATTTCCCAATTTCAACAACCATTCAGGAAATAAGATCTAATAAGTCAGCTCTCATATTTCTTGTATGATATTTTTTGAACAGATGCAATTGATATAATTATTACCAAGAGTATAAGAAATATATTCAGGATATTATTGAGCTTAGGATTTAAATGAATAATGGCATTTTCAATACATGCACTAACTTAAAAGTTAAATAAAATCCAAGTATAAGTCTGAAAATATTTTGGAGAACTATTGGCATTTTTCCTAAATATCGGTTAAATTTGAATATTCTAACTTTATTATATTTTGAAATCTTTAAATTTTATTTTTGTACAAACAAGCGACCTTTCTACTATATATTATGGATTGATTATATAAATACATTATTATTATTATTATTATTATTATTATTATTATTATTATTATTATTATTATTATTATTATTATTATTATTATTATTATTATTATTATTATTATTATTATTATTATTGTTGATATTTTTAATTAAAAGTTAGATTTGTTTCCTCTTACTTATCGCGTTCCGAAGACGGTTTAACTACCTTTTTCAAATTGAAAGCTGTCATTAATATTTTAGACCTGACATTTCAACGGTACACTTGCATCTAGTTCTTTTTATTCCAGTTTCATCATATCATTTAACTGAATTCTACCATTTCTCTTTATTTTGATGTTGCATTTATTTTTCCGAATTTCCATTTTCATTGACAATTATGTTCCAGCTTTAGAAGTGAGCGAATTTTGTCACTTGTCAGACCAATTGTAAACCTAAATTATAAAATTTTTCAATTGTATTTTACCGGTTGAATATTTCGTATTTTATTTAGATGACTCTCGATTTGAATTGCACAATCGATTTCCAATATCAAATTGGAAAAGTGCCAAAAATTTTTTTGATCGATAAATTTTATTCGGAATCTGACACTATTTTCAATTTTAACTTTTCTTTTACATTTTATGCAAGAATAACAGTTTTATTTAGTTATTTTACCGTTAAATGATGTATTAGACTTTGTAATCACCATTTTACCTTTACCTATTGTCAATATTGTGTAATGGTTTCGTTTGTAAATTAATGTTAAATAAGTTAATATTAATATATAAATATTTCATTTTTCAGTTATTTATTTATTTGTATTTCCATGGATAATAATATTGTTATTGTAAATCGAAATTATTAATAAATAAATCGAATTTCAAAAATCTATTAAATAGTGCAATTCAAAAATAAATAATCAATTTCGTAATTTTCCTCACAACAAAATTTAAAGTCATCGAGAGATAAGGAAAAAGATTTGGAAATATTTTAGGTATTAATAATTGATATTATTATTGATATTATTATTGTTATTACTGATTCTATTATTGTTATTATTGTTATTATTATTGATATTATTAATTGATATTATTATTGTTATTATTATTATGATGATTTCTTGGTAGCAGCATTTATTATTTAAAACAATAAAATGATAATTTAAGCCTTTTGCTGCAAATAATGTATTTAATGAAAATATTTTAGACTATAAGATTGATAAGGACTATCTTATAGTCGAAAATATTTTCATTAAATACATTATTTGCAGCAAAAGGCTTAAATTATCATTTAATTGTGTTATTATTATTGTTATCATTGATATTATTATTGATATCATTATTGTTTTTATTATTGATATTATTATTGTTATTATTGATATTATTATTATTATTTATTAAAAATAGCTTGAAAACAGTAAAATCTTTTTTCTTCCAGTTTCATCACTGATTATTTTTTCCATAGAATTTTTATAAAAAGAGATCTTGAAGGCTATAAATCAGTAATATATCGATGTTTGTTGATACTCACGAATTTTCGGAACTGCCTTGTTTTCAATTTATCAACAAACATCGATATATTACTGATTTATAGTCTTCAAACTCTCTTTTTAATAAATAAATAAATATATATTTCACTTTTCAGTTATTTATTTATTTCTATTTCCGTGGATACCCAAATCTTATTTATCGTGCTAAAGGTTAAATATCTAATTATTATCATTGATATCAATAAATTAATGTATAATATTGTTTTGTAAATCGAATTTCAAAAATTTATTAATTAATACAGTTCAAAAATTAAAACAAATATAAATAATTAAATAATCAATTTCGTAAAATTCCTCCCAATCAAGTTTGAAGCTATCGAGAGATAAGGAAAAAGAATTGGAAATATTTTATGTCCATGGCAATTCTTGTTGTCTTTCCGAATGTAGACATATTTTAGCATTCTTTTTTTAATTTCTTTTATCATTTTTTTCTCTATTTGTCAGCCCCAAAATATCCCTGTTTCAGCTGGAATATTTCTCATACATTACAATATATTTGCCAATAATTGCAGCTTTTAAAGTTCAGTTGGAGTTTTTCAATTTTTCCCTACTTGACTGTGATAATTTGTAGTTCTGTTACTCTTTACTTCGGGATAAATCGGGATTTTTAATTGTTTCAACCATAATTTCATGCTTGAATATCTAATATTATCGATATCTAATATTAATATTTAAATAAATATTGATTTATTGATGTCATTGATAAAATAAATTAATTAAAAAATCAATTTGTCAATTTTAACGTCAGAAAAATAGATAAAATTTACAGCTAAGTTATCGAGCTAATATTGAATTTGGATGCAATGATGAATCGGTTGAGAACAATAATCAGTAATTAAAGCATGATTCGTGTCCATGGTTTTGTGTCATTGATTTATTACAATTATTAGATTAGGTAAAATGGAGAAATATATAAAAGAAAATTAATTGGCCAAAGAGAAATTTTGAAAAAGGCCTCTTCTGAAATATTTTGATTCGATTTTCAATATAGGAAAATGAAAGGAAGCAATTGTTAATCAATTTGAAAAAGAAACAAGGTTTGTATTAGCAAAAAAAATTACAAAAGAGAGAAAAGTAACAAGTTTTTTATAAAAACAAAAGCAAAAACTGCAGATCATCCAATCGGTACTGTCCAAAACTTGACTCGCACTTCATAAGGAGCTTCACTACAACTTACAAAAACTCACACTTTCTCTTCCGCTTTACTCACATTGATGTCACTGTGCCACCCAATGACTTCCCACTAGTCATCTTAGTAGAAAATCACTTCGAAACAGCAAGTAATTATGCAAAAACAGACGAACAAAATACATTACTATGACAACATAGAGCTTAACCTTGGATAGTAACAAGTAGGGCACTTATTATTTTTTAAAAAGTTTCTCAACTTCGAGAAAACGGTAGGTGAAAACTGTGAAGGGCTTATTAAATTCATTAATACAACATATAAGTGCAGCATATAAAGAGAAACAAACTTAAAATAATTTACAATAGTCTCAGGTAGCAATTATAAAGAACTTAAGATTTGAAAAGTGTAATATTAATGTATAAATTAAAACAATATTTAACGTACACGATATTTCGACAAAACCTTTTTAGATTTTGCAGTGTTATTGAGGATAGAAAAAATATAAAGTAAAGGCGAATGTTATTATTTTTTTGTGGAGAATTGCAATATTTCACCAAGTTTGATTAAGGTAACAATCAGTGGTGGCTCAAAATAATTTATATCCCCCTTCTACTCTTCCCATCTATCGAAAAAATAAATCATATATTAAAAAATTGTTTTTATATTAAACTTACATTACATTAATTAAATTTTAAGAATTACATAAATACCATATATTTCTGTTCATAATGAAGTTAAACAATTAATTCAGAGTCATTTCGTTTTGAATAAATTTCCCTAGATAATGATTGTGTATTTCTTTATTTGTAACTTTGCGTAAGTGGTCTTGAATAAGCGTATCAAACATGGCCAGATATTCAAGAAATTTTAAAAAGTTTCCGTTGTTACGAGTAAACAATTTTTCTCCATCGCTCCCAGTACCGAAAAGTGGTAAATTTTGTTGTCCTAGGATCCGAATAAAAGTTATTATCAGTGGTAGAATCTCTTATCAATAATTTTCTTCTTGTTGATAATCAGTAGATTGTCATCATCAATAGTTCTGCTTTTTAGGCGCAACTCAAACTCTTTCCATGCTTCAAAGCATTCCAAATTTTTGGACTTTTTTCATGCAATAAAAGTATCGCGGATATATTTTTCCAGTCACTGCAACCATATTTAGCGACGGATGCAGACTTTTTATTTTACTTTTCAAAAACAAAACAACGAATCTTTAGTAAGTGAATATTGTAACCAATTTCTATTTGTTACTTCACCATTAAAAAGTCTTTTTTTATAATGGTAATTGGAAATTTTTCGATTTAGAGTCACTTGGATATGAAATATCATGAATTGTTTGCGACCAATTTTGAATAATCATGCAGCGTACTGTAAAAGTACTAAAGTAAAGGCGGATGTTGTTATTTGTGTGTAGAGAATTGAAATGTTTCATCCAAAATTGGTAACAAATGTGTTAAAATTTTTGGTCTAATATTTATGAATCTGGCGGTTTAGTAGATACTCATCAATCAAATGGCTAGTGTTAAAACAAAGAAGATAAACTTAAAATAATTGAGAAAGCCCTTAATAAAATTGACAAAAAAAGAAAATTTGAAGATTCATGAAATGAATATTAATTATATTTTTCTGTTGATCACAAAATGGTCAAAACCTAAATCTTTCATAAATTATCTATTAATTTTAAGACCAATTTTATTCATTTTCTCTTCATTCAAAGACACCGAGTCAAATATTAGGTAATAGATTTAAATAAATAAAAACCCAACAGCGCAAAAACTAAGAAATTCAGCTCAGGTAGTTATTAAGAAAATACAAAATAAGGTAAGCATTATCAACTTTATGCAGTTTTTATATGCACAATGAATTGGTTGATAAAATTGTTTGGTTTCCAATATCTTTTTTGCAAGAATAAACATTCAATCGTACTCCTTGTATCCTTGTATTATATAACAAACAGCACAAAAATACTCTTGGTATTATAAAATTTCCAAATTTCTCACAATTATTGAATTCCTTAATTTAATGGAAGACTATGATTTCGTCCTGAGGTTTATATTTTATCAGTGAATAACAACCTTGAATCCTTTAACCGGAACGATGTGCACTCTACTTTCTTCGACGGTTATCGTTAATTTGAGTTCATTTGCCTTAACTGAGTTTTCTTTAATAAATAAGGCGTGCAGATAATTAATTAATTTGTATTTTTGAAATATAGTGCCAAAGTTGGAAATTATTATATTCATTTTATTCTTTTCATTTCCTATCTGTTTGAACTTTTCGCCAAAAAATATATAATATATGAAATATATATATATATATATATATAACATTAATTAACTTTTGGATTAGCAAATCAAATTGTAAGAAATTATGTAAAGTAAAATCCTATGAAATTGGTAAAACATTTAGGGAAAATAAATGAAAATAAATAGCATATTTATTGATTATCGGAACAAATAAACTAACAAATTGAAATTTAGCAATTAAACTAGAATCTATTTTCCCGCCAATTTGCGATCTATCCAACATATTGCTTCATCAGTGTTTTCGTACTCTTGAATTGGCCAATCACCTTCTAAACTTTTTCCCAATTGAACGCCTGGAATAATTTTAGTTTCCCTATAATTTTTTCTTCTTTCAGCCATAATTTCCGCTGCCCGTTCATCACTTTCCTTATGAAAATAATTTTTACCAACCTCATAAAATTCGAGGCCCTTTTCAGAATTTTCATATTTCTGATCATGGAAAATTTCGTAACATAAACCATAGTTTTCGATCCAAATCATTCCTGTGGTACCAAAGAAAATAAGTGAAACAAATAAAGCTCCAAAACCACGGAGATAGGTGTAAAATTTATGGTTTTTACCAATTGGTTTAGGAGCCACTGCATCACTCACTCGTAAGGTTATTTTACGTACTGTTTCAGGTTCGAACTCAAGATAGTTATAATGATGGTGATCACTGCTCATACATCTCAAAGTTGTTATTTTTGCTTCATAATTAAAAAAATCAATTTAGAAAGTTTCGAAATCACTAATTACTTGATTGATTGGAACAAATTTTACTTAAAACTTTGAATAATCCTATTTTCAACATTGATCGAGATATTATATTGATTGTGTTAAACAAAACATTAAACCGATAATGAAGTTTGAATTTTTGTAGATGTTTTTCTATTTATTTCAGTTATTTTTTAAAATTTTGATCTTTCAAATTTCATTAATATTGAAAATCAGTATTTTCATCGAATAATTTTAACTAATATTTTTACCAAGGTGCCAGGAAAACGTCTAGGAAAAGTTAATGATTAATAAAACTGAAATAAAAAATTTATTAAATAAAATTATTATTAAGAAAAAATTTTCATAGAGATATTATTAAGAATATATAAAAATTAAATAATAAAAAATTGTTTTATATATATTATGCAACAAATTATTGATCAATAGTGTTATCGATGTGCAAAATGTTTATGAAACTGAATTTGGTAAAGAATCAATTCTATTCAATATATTTTGGAAATTTAATTTCATTAAAAACCCAAGAAATCAGGTAAATTCCACACAGAAAATCAACTTCTTCATTGATAATTTGATTTTTTAGAAGATAGACTTCCGAGTAAAAAATAATAGTTATAACTATATGAGCTAGATAATTATAATAATTACCTGGAAAATTTTTAATATGTTTATAGGAGAAATAATTAATCAATTGCTAAAACTCAGAATTAAACACTTTCATAGCACCCGGTAACAAGTGTTCATCTTTTCAATTTCTGAATATATAACACATTTGCACCCACTATCAGATTTTATTAGAAAATTGGTGACTTTTCCTTTTAACACTAAAAGGACGGGGTGGTCATTTGCGTCTTTCAAATAATAAAATAATACAGTTATACTAAATATTTTGCTTTCTTCTCTTCATAATCATCATAAATCCATGAATCCAGCTTGTACACAAAACTTCGACAGCAAACTTTTTTCTTATCTGGATTTCAATCATCGACCTGGTTATCTTCAAAATTGAGTTCGACATCGCTGGTTTTAAGTAGTTGTTCCTGTAATATTAAGATGTTCGCTATGTGGTGCGGCACTCCTTCAATCTTGGTATTGGTGATGAATTTTTGCCGATAACGATTACACAGGGCCATCGAGCAGTGCATTTTGAAGGAATTGGTTTTACTACAACCTTCTGAACAACTTTGAAATCATTGAGTACTGCTCAATCCTTTTCGATACTCCTCTGGGATCTCCTAAGATATTTTAACAACACATCTGAAGGAGCTGTACTCTGATTCTTTTTGTCTTTGTGTACAAGATCTCATGGGTGTGAACTCTATTGACTGCATGGTATTTTATTGTCTGGTTATTTCTTTCTACGATCCCGTTCCCAAATGGACGGCAAGCACATCTGTAGGTCAACTTTACATTCCATTTACAACATTCCATTTACAACATAGGAAACTAGGTCCTTTGTTCATGAATAATTCAAGTGCCGAAACTTTTTCCCGAAAAACTTCTTACAGACTTTTGACAATGCTTTGCGTGTTTTCCTCCAAATAAGAAATCTATTTCGTTCACAATCAACAATAGTCATCAATTTTTAACCTTTCTGTTTTTATTAACTGGTGTCAGTTCGATAGATTTACATTTAATACAATTACCCACGACATTCTTTATGGCATCTTGAGAAATTTCTGGGTTTTCCGACTGAACGAAGTAAATAGATTTTTATAGTTTAAAGTGATATTTGCGGTGACGATTCTTTATTTGTTCTGAGGATAATCCCCGGCAGCCAAATAACATTCTAGACCTCAACCATCTACTTGGAACACGCATCAAAACATCTGCACGGTTTAATGCCAATTTTATCAATAGAAATGGAAATGTTTTCATTTACGGTATTCTCTGAAATTCCATGGACGCGAATCATGCTAACGTGTTTATTAATGGAATACTTTCGAACGAGATAGGTCCTGCTCAATTAAATATATGAAATTTATTTGATCTCTCCGATTGAGTATTTTTTTTCTTTGTGCTTTGCTAGATGACAAAAGATAATACAGACTAAATTTCAAAATATTGAAAAATCAACAGGTTTAGATCAATCAGAGGTTAAAGTATCATAAAGAATAGAAGGGACTTACTTGGCTGAATTATTTACTAACAGTTTCATTTATTATTCTTTAGTGAAATCATGTGCGCAATTTTATTTTATTCGATTTGCCTAAACTTTGTAGACCTTTACATTATCCATAAAGAAAAGGAAAAGAAATATTTGATCAAAGAAATTTGCAAAATTTCTAATTTCAGTCAACAATTTGAATGGTTTTAAGTAAATCCGCTACAGGGGATTTATTAAAAGTTCCAAAAAAATTATTTTTCATTTATTTATATTATCATGATTTGCTTGTTTCCATTGTTTTCCGCGAAATTTATTGATTATTCGCTTTTAATTTAATTAACTAATTTTAATTAATCTAGTGTAATCCTAACATTTTTATGAATTAATTTATATTTGTATTGAAATGTTTAAATATCCAATTAATTATCCTTCATTTTCTAAGTGCTATTCATGAAATTATTGATTTTTTAACATTCCAACGTGCGTAACAATTAATCAAAATGACACATTTAAACGGCTATTGTTACCGATTAAAACAAACACATTATTTTGTAGAATAACAAAATTGAAATAATTTGTCAATAAAATGTGAAATCAGTTATTTATTCAACAAAATTGTTCAACAAATATTCAAAAGTAAATGTCTAAATATGACCAACAACAAAATATTGTTAGATCTATTTTCTATATTACAAGAATAGTAGTTGAGGAGGGTCCCCTCTCTTCGATGATCAGACGCAACCAGAATTAGTTTTAGGAGGCATAATAAATTTATTTTCAGTAAGGAAACTTTAACTGATGAAAATCATGATTTATAAATAATAATTCGATAATAATAAACCATAACAATATTTCTATGGCTTAAAAGATAGATTTTCGTCTGGCCTTCAAAATGATGTATAAATATTTAAATAATTTTGAAAACTCAAAAGGTTCTGGGAAGTCAAAAGGTAGGTCACCGCTAGATCACTTAATAATATTTTTGAAAAATAATAATAATTTTAACCAAATTAGTGTCTGACTAAAAAATTAATAACTTTTGTACCACTGATGATAAAAATTATTTTAATGGCTCAAAAGATAGATTTTCGTCTGGCCTTCAAAATGATGTATAAATATTTAAATAATTTTGAAAACTCAAAAAGTTCTGGGAAGTCAAAAGGTAGGTCACCGCTAGATCACTTAATAATATTTTTGAAAAATAATAATAATTTTAACCAAATTAGTGTCTGACTAAAAAATTAATAACTTTTGTACCACTGATGATAAAAATTATTTTAATGGCTCAAAAGATAGATTTTCGTCTGGCCTTCAAAATGATGTATAAATATTTAAATAATTTTGAAAACTCAAAAAGTTCTGGGAAGTCAAAAGGTAGGTCACCGCTAGATCACTATAATTAAAACAAAAAAAAAAAGTTCTTTGTTTCAATGACCTTGATGAGTCATTGTCTTTGTTAAAAATTTGACCTTGAAAAAAAAAATCTTAAAAAATTTTTTCCTGCCGGGGGGGGGGTGGGGGGGGGGGTAGGTGATCTAGCGGTGACCTGATCTAGCGGTGACCAATCCATCTACTGTTTCAAATTAGAGTTGTCAATGATAGTCGATATTAGTCAATCATCTTCCAGCAGTCTAATTATCCGCTAATTATCCACTATCTAATAGACCGTCACTCCACCTGCCACATTATTTTCATCAAATTTTCTTAAATAATTAATTAATTTATTAATTAGTTTGTACTTTTGTCATACATTTACCTGGGAAACCAATCAATTTGTAATTATTAAATTCATCTTAACTTTTTTATTCTCAACTCATTCATCCTTTTTTCAATCATAAAATATTGAATTTTAATTAATTTTACTCTTAATTTAAATTTTTGAGTAACTCCTGCTTCGCATATGAATTTTGGCACTTTTAAATTTATCTCTGCATTTTCATGCAACTCTAACAAATCTATAACCACGCAGACAATGGTGGAACTAAAATTAATTGTATCTTTGGTCGCTTTGTACACCTTCTACCATCAGCTTTTCTTTGAATTCCTGAGTAAAAGTTTTCATAATCTATATCGAAATTAACTTCAACGGTAAATTTGGCTTTTACTAGATTCACTCATTCTGTAAGTAAGCCTTGTGTAAGTCCCCCACCCCATAACTCATAACGTAACGAAAAAATTGATAATAAACAAAATTGTTAAGGGATTTTAAAATTCCTTTTTTCTTTTAAAAAAATTATTTTTCTCATTATTTAGAGCAGTGTTTCACGACCCTCTTTATATTATGCCCCACCGTAGTATTTTCAAAAGTCATATATTCCACTGCCCTTTGAAGTAGCTATCAAACTTCGATAATCAGTATTGTCAGGTGGCAAGGAATAACGATTGATAAAATTGCTGTATGCACGTTATATTTAGTCGTGAATGAACATATTATATTAAAAAATATATATGCGGAATAGTTGATAATTGCTGACAGATCCCACTTATTGGCATGACGCCCCACTGCGGGAAACACTGATTTAGAATATAGAGAGACTTTATCCAAGTGACTGAAAGAAAAGGATTATAAACACCGATGAAGAAATGGAAATCAATTCAATATGGAAATACGGAAACGGTGGTCACTATGTCTTTAGGTTCGAAAAACTTTCAAATTTTATATATAAATATATAAAAATGTTAATATATATTTTTTTTCTCGTTCCAAAATTATTAAGTAATTAACTTCCATATAGAAATTACAAAGTTTTACAATAACATTCTATTTTAATCGGCAACATGACATTTTTATTTCAATTTAATCTGAAAATCGATATTTGTATAGATGAATTAATCATTAATTTTTTAAAAAACTGTTATACGATTTAAAAGAATAAAATTTTATTTGAAATAAATTTAATTTATTGATTTGAATGCTTGCCAAATAGCCATGGCAACCGTAGAGAAGTTTAGAGAAAAATATGATTTGAAATTGACAATGTTATAAAGTCAAAAATTATTGATTTTTTCTAGATCAAGAATGTTTCGATGGAAATTTTTATTTAAAAGAATAAATTGATTAATTAATTAATCAATTCGAATATTTTCCATTATTATTAAATCAAATAAATAGTAGTAAAATAATATTTACGTTATATCTTATAAAATTATAGCATTTCTAAAACAACTGTACATTCGATATTTGGATCGGTTTACAAAACCATTTCATTATAAAATCGTTACAAATCAATCTAGTAAAGCTTAAGCCGATTCTGCTAATTCATAAATAATTCGATTTGTTGTATTTCAAAAGGCTTCGTGTGGTGTTTCGGACAAGCTGACTAGAATGAACACAAACACATCATGCGACAATTCAAATAATCTTCATCTATATAACTAGATTCACAAATGCCACTTCTAACACTATTGATTAATCATTAACTTGCTATTGAACAGTATGACGATTACTTGTGGAGATAATTTACATATTATGTTAATGAGAATAATAAGATTATAAAAGACTAAACAATTCAACAAATCTATTCACTCTAACCAGGTAATTAAATTTATATTTTACAGCTTACAATGAAGAGCTATTCATGAGGTGCAGTATCATGACGATTTCATCTGTTCCCCATGTCATGGATATGCTCTTCATAAAAGCTATAATGATCATCATTAAAAGGTTGGTTTGATGAATTTGTTTCAGTTTAATTTCAAATATTCTTTAAATTCTGAATTTTAATACAATTCTACTTTTTTAGGCACTGGTGATAATATTACTTCTACATTGAGACTATAGAATAATGATGCCTCGATTTACAATAAAGAGTATAAACTGAATCAGAATGTGCCTAAAAGGTATTATAAAATGCGCGATATTGTATAAGCATAAACAATTGAGATTATTAAAACAACTTCGTTAAAAGCGTAAAAAGAAATATGAATTTGAGAACTTTTATTATTAAATATTTATAGAATATTAATTTTACGTTGCAGTATATAGAAATAATATTTTTTAAACATAAAATTTCGAAATTGTGTCCTCACTGTCATCTAGAAAAGAAAATTTATTTAAATCTTACAAAATTACACTTTAAGTCGATTGATATTATAATTTTTAATGTTTTTCTAATTTTTAGAAGATTGAAAAATTAATTATATATAAAAAATATGCTTTATTAAATTTCTAGGCTTAGGACAATAAATTTATTGTGAATTTTATCGTTATCCATGAATATCTCAAGCGAAATCCAATTTTATTTATAATAAATTTTGTCATATTGGTAGTTTGGCCATAGCAGACACTTAACCTTAATATTTATTTTAAAAGTCGAATCCTTTAAAAATAAACTGTTATTCAACCTCGTTGAATTTGATTGAAAGTGTGATTATATTTTAATATATGTTCTTTAAAACAAATTTAAATAATTAAAAACTATTAAAAAAATTTTTTAAGAAAAATATAAATGTATACTTTATGAAATACATTGTGAATTGACATTGCCAATGACATTATATGAAATTAGAGAATATTTAAGAACCTTCGACAGTTTCAGTAAATCTCCAATATATAAAAATACACGTATTTGAAATATTGTAAATCTTATTATTAACATTGGGTTATTATTTTAAATCGGTACCACATTCTGACTTCTCTTGACCTCTGTGGTCAAATTACCAAATAAGACAACACGGAATAATTTATTGAAATTCAATTAAGTTTTTACAGTGTCTTGAGTTCGAGTTTTCCATACATTTACTAAATTATTTTTTTAATATTATTTTTTGGAACTCGCATCAATATTATATTACTGCGATTGTTTCAATATTTGTTTCATTAATTGCCTTCTATATTGCCTTCTCTGTTTCCCCGGAAATACGTCAATTTTTAAATAATTTGTTAATTTTTATAAATTTTGGCTTTTTATCGATTTATACACTTAAATTTACTTGGGACTACTTTAGACAAACCCCAACAATAATTTCAAGATTATTTGTTAAGTGTTACTAACAAAATTTTCAATATTTAACAAAATAATAATCTGATCTTCATATAATCAGAGTAACTTTTACCAACACAAAAATTGTAACGGAAAGAAGAAATTTTTAATTTTGTTACATGAAAGCTGAAATTAAAAACTTTGCAGAAGTTAAAAAATAAATTAGTATTTCATTTATTTTAAATAAGACTCTTAAATATAAATTTTTGAATTTATGTGATAACTTATAAAAATTTTGCTTTGTTTAAATATAATATTTTATTTTTTATTTTGAATGTATGATTCGAAGTTCTGAGGTACTAAATAAATATTTAGAATTAAATTTATTTTAGTTGATGTTATCAAAAATATTAAAAGATCATTAATTTAATAAAAATAAAAATAAATTTAAATGAATTGAAATATTTTGAGCCATAAAATTATGGTATACAAAATCAACGAATCAAGAGCAGTGATTATCAATCTAATTTGGAATGAATGTCAAAGTTGAATTTCAACGATGATCTAGGTGTTATAAGAAATTCTGGAATCATTTGTGCTATTGGACCCGCATCTTAATATGTTATAGGATTTGTTCTGGAATTAATTCTATTGATTTGAATTTAATTCATATCATGAAAAAAAATGTTGTAATGAGAAAATCATTTGATATAGTTGAATTATTTTTCAGGACAATTGCTAAAGCCTCTAGTACAAAATTCCCAGAGATTGGATCTGGTTTTGTAAATTTTGAATTATGCAATAATAGTCAATTATGACTAGATTATAATGAAATTAACAAACACAATTAAATATTATTATGTAACACAAATTCTCGGCACTGTATCTATCTAATATAAAATAAAGGATTCAC
This sequence comes from Schmidtea polychroa, assembly GCA_959609185.1. Classification (NCBI taxonomy): domain Eukaryota; kingdom Metazoa; phylum Platyhelminthes; order Tricladida; family Dugesiidae; genus Schmidtea; species Schmidtea polychroa. The sequence continues at coordinate 61,925 of CAUHTR010007940.1, forward strand.
TGCATTAGAACTATATTCTTGGGGAAACCTGGAAATGTTACATTGACCAAAACTTTTTGAGAATGTTGTAAAATGTGGTAATGCTTACAAGGATATATTTGGAATTGGTTAATTGAAGTAATTAAAAAGAAAGTAGTTTTATTTGATAAAATTTAAATGTATATAATACCGTATTTGCCCGAATATAACGCGACTCCGAATTTTAGAAAAAAATACTCATAAAAAAATTAAAATTAAGGGAAATTCAATCAGATAAGCGTTTGGTTAGGTAATTAAAAGTAATACATAGATTATATTCATGACAATAAATTTAAACCAAAATTAATATTACATAAAAATGTCGCGTTATATTCGGACTAATACGGTATTAACTTTAAAAACATTTCATTTCAATCATGCTTACACTATCGACCAATTATTTTAAAGTTTATTTAAGCAGTCATAGTCAAACCTAATGACTTGTATTAATAAATGTTGTAGATAAATATATTCTTTTTTTAGGAAATTTAATGCAGAATCGGATGGTATAAATATTATTTTGATAACTAGTTTAATTTGCATGTTAAAGTAAAAATATTGAATAGCAATTTGTTTTATAAAGCTATAATTAATGATTTGTTGACCTCGTAAACATAGTAATTGTTTAATAATAATCGTTTTTAAAAAATTATCTCAGTTGAATTGATAAACAATTAATTAGGAATAAGGAAGTAAGATATTTATTTATTTAAATATACATTACATTTTTCAGAATCCACCTAAAATATCCTGTTTCTTCAAGCATTTAGAGAAGAATCTTTTAATATGATTATAGTAATTTTTTCCTATAATCTGGTTTGCTAAGTTCCTCGATAACTGCTTGGGATATTGCAGTAAATCTGTCATTGAAAGACATCCTGCTATATCCATTAGCCGAGGAAACTTAATGTCGAATAATAATTTCTTTCAGTAATTCTGACAAATAATTATTGTGATAGATTTTATAAAATAACTAAAGTTTAATGAAAAACTTACACATTTCTATGATTTTCTTGAAATGGAATAATCGATTCTGAAAAAGCTTCTAAAATATCTTCAAACATTTTAATAATTATTTGTTTAAAAAATGAAAATTTTTAGCTAATTGAATATCTTATGATAAATCAATGTCCCTAGTGTGTATTTTTTATTATAGAAATTTTGTGAAACGTGTTTGTATGTATTTATTTATTTTCTTCCAACAGCGATTTTTCTATCTTTCTATAGTTTAATTGCCAATTTAATGTCACCATGCTAATTCAATGTCACACGCACACATTTATTATAGGTAAGTTAATATTTATATTATTAAAAAAGCAAATCAATGCCCATTCGATGATAATCAATTGCCGATTGGTGTAGTATCTACACTGTAGATACAGAAAAATATCTTGTAAAAAATGCATACAAACGTATTTTCATCAGACCACTGAATTGGCTATTTTATGATAGGAAATCATTTCATATTGTAAGAGTTAATTTTAACGAAGAATCAGTTAGTAATACAGTTGTAATTTAATGTTGTATGTAACTATTAAATATAAAAAATTATGTGGGTGGGATATGGTTCGTAGCGAAAGCTCTCCAGAAAAAATTAATTGTTGTGCTTCTGATATAAGTTCTGAAATGAGTTTGCTGACGGTTGGAATAGATAAAAATAGTAAATTCAGATTTGACTTTCACAAAAGAATGTTATGATAATACTTCATATTAAATGATTTGCTGTGGTTAACACAAATTCCTATATCGAAATGTGATAATAATTACAGAATTTACACAAAAATGGTTCATTTAATTCAACATACAAAATAATTAATCAAGTTAATCTCTTAAAAATACTAAATTATTTATTTTCTGATATTTTTAATTTCTTTTTTGGAACTATATTTGTTTCATGAACTTGATGAATCTGAAGAACTTGATGTATCAGACTCTGATGAACTGGATGCATCAGAATCTGAAGAACTGGATGTATTAGAATCTGATTTAGAACTATCACTACTGCTAGAACTACTATTATCGGAAGACAAACTACCAGAATCTGATCCTTCCCCATATTCCTCGATAGCTGGTACTCCTTGTTTCTTTTCAAGTTCTTTTAATTCATCACATTTAGTTTTTCTATTTAGAAATACTCTTTTGTTTTTACATTCAAAAGTCCAGTGACCATTTTCCAAGCATTTCTGACACTTGGAAATAGATTCTTCATCTCTAGAATATGCTTAAAAATATTTATGTACTTAGAATATGTACTTTTTTGCTAAAAACGATGGCAACTTTCTTTGATTTTCAAAAACCATTTATATTTTAAATGTTAGCAATTATTTAAACAAATTTATGCTACAAACTTAGTTAATTTATAATTCATTTAATTTTTATAAATATATTGTTTTTTAAAATTATAATGCATATTAAAAATATATATTAAAATAAAAAATAAAAGATTATTTATTAAAAATATAACGACAATTAAAAATCTCATTAAATTAAAGAACTAATATTTCAGGAGTAAAGTATGCCATTTTGAATTTAGATTTACAATCTTATTCAACTAAAATACAAGAAATTATGTTGGACCAAGGCAGAGGGCATTCAAGTTTTGTTTAATTAAAACACACACACACGCAATAAGTATGAATTTAAATTATTTTTATCAAAACTAAGTAAGAAAAAGTAAAAGAAAAAATAACAAAGAAAACTCAAATAGATTTTCTTTTCATTTTATAAAAAAATAATTTTTCTTCAGTTATATATCCGATACTATTAAAAACTTTAATTGTGGTTATCTCTATTTGGTGATATACGGATGATCGTAGTAGAGTGGGAAGATTCTGGACCGACCACAAAATTTATGAATTCCGGGTGGGATCGAAGTTCTTACGCGATGCTTGCCGTGGCTTTCTTGCCGTGTGACTTCTAGAGATACCCACTTGACTGCTCTCTTGCATGCGTCTGCGTCCATTATCAGGTTATGATTGAGCCACTGGTACTCGTAACTTTTCCATTTTCTCTCTCATACTATTCATTAGTTGTTGCATTACAGTCGCCCATTGTTGTCGAAAGTTTTTGGCTGTTTGGGGTTGCTGACTTGTTGTTTCAATTATTATTTTTCTTTCTTGCGTCATATCTAGAGTTATAGGTGATTAATTCCTTGGCGCAATTTGGGTTTGGGTATTTGGTTAGTCATCGAATTTGTCTTAATTTACAACATGCAATTTATTCTAAAATTGAAGAGGACTATTTTATAGTAAAAAATTCTCACTTTTTCTTTGAATAAACTTGAAACTTCCAACAAAGGGGAATCATATCATCTACTAATTAATTTATTATTAATAATAATATTAGTATTATTATTATTAATAATTATAATTAATTTTTATTTTTAATTAATTAATTAATAATAATAATAATATAATAATAATAATAATAATAATAATAATAATAATAATAATAATAATAATAATAATAACAATAATATTATTATTATTATTATTATTATTATTATTATTATTATTATTATTATTATTATTATTATTATTATTATTATTATTATTATTATTATTATTATTGTATATTAGAGATCCTATAATGAAATATTTTCATTTCTGTTCAGGTTGATAAAATAATTTATTGTAATATTTGGGCAATTGTTTTAATTGGTATTGAAACACGTTCAGGGATTTGAACAATCTTAATATAAATAACTTATTGTTGAGTTTTATTAATTTAAGTCTGTTACCTCTAACTCCACGTGTCCATTTAATTGAAAATCACCACTTGCAAACTATCCAACGTATATTTGGATCACAAAAATATATTTTTCTCGATACAAAATAATCAAAAACCAAAATTTTATAAGTTTGACTTATCCTCCGCTCGGTGTTGATTCCTTGACAAAAGATAATATTCACCTTTTTATTCACTAGCTTCTTTTGACCAACTCTTTTCTTTTATATTTGATTTAATTCTTTTTCACTTTTTACGTATCTCCTAATTCTATTTTTTCTTTTCCATAAACTTCCTAATTAGTCCAATCCCTTTTCCTACTCTCAATTTCTTCGAATTCCCAGCTGAGGCTAAATGCCGGTTTGTTCTGATTTTCTCATTCCTTATATACTCCCTGACAAACAATTATTGCCAAGCCAATCTCTCTCCTGACATTCCACTCCACATACATGCTTCGACTGTCACCCAGAATGGGTCGACGAACAAAGATAATTAATGGCCCACCAGGACCTTTCTGCATGCGCTATCTTTTTTTGGTCTTCTGCCATTAATCGTTGTGCCAAGATAATGGGCCTAAATTTTCCTTCTGTTTACTTTTCTCTTTGTTTACCCAACTCGGGATTTCTTTTTTCTAGCTAATTAATTAATTAATTAATTGATTTCATTTTCTTGCTTTTCATCTTTTACTCACCTTCTCGCACTTTTACTAGGACTTTCTAAAAATTCCGTTATCAACATGTTATTCATCACTACCTGTTCCCTCCATGACCAATTTTCCAGACTTTAATTCAAATTGATAAATCTTTTATCGATTTTCCACAATTCACATTTTCGTGCTTTTCCCATACCCTTTTGAAACTTTCTACCCATTTTATTTCTTTGCATTGCCAATTCTCTCCCTGACCAGTCTTACACTTCTCTCCTTCCTTTAATTACAGATGCAATTTAATTTTACTTTTAATTATTTTATAACCCCAACACTATATATAAATTGTCCATTTTGTGAGTTCACTTAATTAATCTAAGTCATATAAGTTATATAAATAATTAATTATCTTATGTTTATTCTGTAATGCAAACAGTACCAGGTAGTCAGGTAAATTTATAATAATTGAGTTTGATATTGCATGGTCTTCACAAAGGTGGCATAAATGTCAAGCTCAACTATGTGTACAGAACAAATGGTTGCTCTTTATAGTAAACAAGCCTGATACTATAAATTTTTATCAAAAATTCTAATCAAAATTGCAGAGATTCACAAATTCATACAAAATGGAATATGGAAACAATAAAGTAGCCTATTTTTTATATTAGATTAATGAAAAAATTCTAGGTTGCTTCTAATACTGTAATTTCTGAACAGAGTGTTCCAATGGAATATGGAAACAATCAAGTAGCCTATTTTTTATATTAGATTAATGAAAAAATTCTAGGTTGCTTCTAATACTGTAATTACTGGACAGAGTGTTCCAGTAGTAAGTTATTTTGTTTGAATTAACAGTTCTAGTTAAGATTTTAGTATGCAAATCAGACTGTTATCATACAGAATCAACCCTATACAAACGACCTTTCTAGAGATTGGAGTTCAGGACTTTGTGGATGTTGCGAAGATTGTGAATCATGTGAATTTGCTTTACTATTTTTATATTTATATTTTGATTGTAACAGAAAATTCAATGTGAAATTCAAATAGAGTGAATTGTAAACTTTATGAAACCAATTTCATTTACTATAAAGTAATGATTACTTGGTAGGAGCAATAATTAAATTTTAAAACAATTAAATGATAATTTAAGCCTTTTGCTGAGAATAATATATTTAATATAAATGAAAAAATTTCCGACTGTAAGATAGTCCTTTTCAGTTTCATGGAATTTAGCCTTTTCTATTTTCCAAAATGCTCTTTGATCTTCTCTTTTATTTCCTTCTTTTACTTTTCATTGGTTAAAAATAATAATAATTTTTTTTTGAAGAATTTAAAATTTTTAAAAAATTAAATATCCTCTAAAATTCAAAATGAAACACTAAGAAAAATTTAAAAATTTTTAAAGCTTCTGTAATTAGCTCATAGAAACCTTTTTTAATAAATAATATCTTAAAATATTTATAAAATATAGTTTTCAATAACTATTTATATATGCAATTTAAATATTTTAAAAAATGTTTCTATTTTTCTTTTTATTCATAATGATCTTTTAAAATTATCTTTTATATATTATTCTATATTATTTTAAATTATTATTATTCAATATTTATGTGCTATACGAATTAAAAGGTCAGTGCGTTTAGGTTATTTCAGGATCTTGAGTATGTCACTGATGAATGGGATATTCAGATAAAATATTTCTTCTTTTTTGGTGTTATTTACCTAGATCTCTTTGAGGTAGAATTCATTCTTTCAATGTTCTTACATTGATATCCGTTTCTGTGTAGAATTTCATTGAACTTTAATTTTTGTTTATAATTCTCGTTTTCTTCAGTACATCGATTGGCTATACTTTGTTTCTCGTTTATTTCTGTATGTATGGAAGCGCTGATCTTTAGTGCATAAATATTTCTTTCATTTTTAATGAAATCTTTAACTTTTTTGGTCACGTCTACAAAATGTTAGGCATTAAATTAATTTTGACAGGTGACGCTAACAAAGAATTGCAAGCACTATAATTACCAAAAATATGGCCTGGATTAAGTATTCATTGAATAAAATACTTAAATAACTTTGGTTTACATATAAGATCAAGATTTTATGTGGGACTTTACATTCCACGCTTGTGAAAGGGTTTATATTTTATATACAATTTATTATTTTACATTTCTGTTTGAAATTGTACAACACAGAGAAATCACAGAGAAAAACATCACTGATGGATATATGTCAAGCCTCCTTAACTTTTAAACACATTCAAAAACTATATTACGCCATGAAGATGAAACTTTATTGACGCGAATACGACAATAACTTTTATGCTTGACAAATTGAGTGAACAAAACTCAGGCATTAGCGAGGAATTGTACGAAAATTTGAAACACCACACAGATAAAAGAATCAATACCGATGTTTTGAACTTGCTCAAATCTTTATAAGGTCCAGTGAAAACTTCTTCAAAAGCTTCGATACTGTATCCTGGGAAGTTGGCATCTTAACTTTATGGAGACGAAGAATCATCTCAAAACACTTCGAATCCAACTGAGGAATTAACATTGCGTGAGGAACTGAATATGCTGTAGCAGAAATCGTCACAGCCTAAATCATCATCATCCTCATAATTGAAACAATCGAGTTTAAGTGGATTAAGTAGGAGTTTTCTCTATTTAAGAATACAGACAAACGTACAAACAAATTACAGAGATTATACAAAGTTTTATTATCTATCAAGCCAACATAGAATGATGTTGAGACAGATATTAAGTCAAGCGTATTTTGTAAAAAAATTTGATTAAGACTGCCAGATAAATCTCTAAATCCTTTGGTTTTCTCAAATATTATAAAAAGATGAACAAGTAGAGAAAATATTTAATAAAAAAGTTGAAGATAAAACCAAAAACCAAATTTTTTTCAAACTAATTAATATTTTTTCTCTCTCTATATTAACATCGCTAATGTATGTTTGTATGTGACACGCAAATTTTGTGAGGCCAAATTAACCTACTTTCCGCGATCGGATTGAGCTGAAATTTGGCAAGTAGATTTATTGTTGATATTAAGAGAGTGAAATATAGAGTTTCAAAAACCATGTTTTATGGTTGATTTTTTTACTTATAAGATTGGGAATTCCTATATTATTTGTTATCTTTTTATCTAATTTTACAAAATTGTTTAGTGGTTCTATAAATTGTTTAAGAATAATTTTACAAAATAATGATAATATGAAATTTGTTTTTTTAGGTTGGTGCTCATTTCTCGTCAGCGAGTGCTATTTGTGTTATTTGTATCATAAACATGATGAGATTCTTTGTACACCCATGTGTACCCCTGCTCCACTATTATTATTGAGAACTAAGCACCGAGCCCGGCAACGGATCAGAGTAACTATTTATTTAAGCCATTAATTATTTGAAAATCAAAATTAACTAGAAAAAGACGAGTATGATACAAAATATAAGCAAACTTGAAATTTTATAAAACTTTTCATTGGCTTATTAATAATAATAATTGTTATTGTTAAGAGAAGACATTAAGTTAAAATATTTATTTAAGAAATTCCAACCCAAAACATGGAATTGTTATTATATTTATAGTTCTTCCAATTGCATATTCTAAAAAGGAAGTATAATTATTATTAGTTTATGTGATATTATTGATACAGATCACATACATACTTACTTCAATTCATTGCACACACAAATATTCCTGCATCAGTTATCTAACATTAAGGCCAGAATGACCTGGTTATGTGATTGGTTTATAATAAATTATAAATATTCCGTCATATAATAATAATAATAATAATAATAATAATAATAATAATAATAATAATAATAATAATAATAATAATAATAATAATAATAATAAAATATTTATAGGGTACAATAATGATGGATTGTTGCAAAGTATATTTTTGCTATTTTTGCACAATGTGCCAGCTAAAACGAGACATGGATTATGTAAAAGAAATAAAAGAATCACTTAACTAGCATATGGACGAAATATAATTATAAATTCATAACACTATTTTTTGTCATATTTAAACTTCTAATTTTTAAATAAAATTTTTGTGTTTTGATATTCCATTTAAACAAATTTATTATACTAAAATTTGTGATTTATCATCTTACACCTAAATATAAATATATAATTCGAATAAAATGTGCCCATAATGGTAAGTAATATTTTTTTTGTATGATCCAAGGTTCGAGGGGTCTAGTAAATGGAATTCTTGAAACAAAAATGTTAATATCTTTTGTTTAATTTAAATTAATCTTTCTTATTTTATAGTTCAATTTCTATTTTTGTGTTTGTAATTTCTAAATCAAAATTTCATTATATTGAATTATTTTAATTTTTTTTGTTTCATTTTATTTATTTGTTTATTTACTTATTTACACTTTAGCGCGGAGTACTAAAAGTGTAAAAGTTACAAAAAATGTCCTATTTTAACTTACTGTTTTATGTATTCTATTTCGCAATATATGCATTATTTAATGAATTTTACTATTACAATATTGGCGAGGAATTGTACGAAAATTTGAAACACCACACAGATAAAAGAGAGTTTAGACTTTTTGGTTGGTTTAGTCGGGAATCGAAGACGAAACATCAAATTCTATCAAATGGCGATAAAGTAATGGAAGGTTTCGTTTTAAGGAATGAATCAAAAGATGGTGATGTCAAAAGATGAAATCGCTGGGAAACCCCTGAAAAGAAGAATTAAATAATTTGTAAGCTCATTAAATAATTGACTCACGTAGGTAGGTAGAAAAATGTAGGTAGAAAATTCACAAATTGCATCTTATTTAATTCGCAACCACAAAACATCTGGAAACACTTTACCAAAAAGAAGTCTTCAAGATACAAATACTTTTAATATCAGTTTAACACAGCTCTAAATTTGATTTTACACCTCAAAGCTTATAATACTATATATAATATAGTATTATAAGAACTTTCAATTTTCACCTTTGATTTCTTTTCAATCGATATTGTATTTATTAAAAAAACTAACTATAAATCAGTAAAGATATCGATGTTTTTTTATATTCACGAATTTTCGGCAGAGTTTAATATAGTTTAATATAATTTTGTTTAAACAAAATAAAAATTCTGTATCAATATTAAAAAATTCAAAATTTGATTTTGTTGTTTAAAGAAAATATTTGCTCCATTGAAATGTTAAGACAGAAAAACGAAAATTACAGGATGTGCGAAGTTTCTTACCACCTTTGACGCAATTGGAAATGTTATCGATTATTACAAGATGAAGAGTCAGAAAACTCTATTCTAGAAGCGTGGAATTGTATGACAGGTACCTTTGGTTCTGTTAAGACATAAGCAATATCACTATTAACCATTTTCACATCCACTTACTCTTGCGAAAGTTTTTTTTTCTCTATTAAATCATGTACATTCAAAAAGTAGGAATTGTTTGATAGAGGAAGAACCGGCAGTATGCATTGTCTTGAAATCAACAACATACCAGCCTGATATAAAAAACCTTACAGCTAACATGAAGCAAAAAACTTCTAATAAAAAATAAAATTAATATTATATTAACTTTTATATTTTAATTTTTTACTATTTCTTTATATTCAATAAATATTCAATTATTAAATAAATATAATTCAATAAATATAATTACATGAACTAATATTATGCAATATGTTTATTTATTTTATAATTAATTATTGGACGTAGGTACTGGCACGGGAAAAATTGAGATAAATTTATTATCTTAATTTGGCACAGCGATCAAGTCTTATTTGTCATCCTTGCCATAGATAATTAACATATACCTTCAAACGACTTTCCAAAACTATAAAACCAACATACCATATAGAGTCGTCTTACAGTCAATTAGTTTATAAGCTGACCACCCATTCAAAACATTAGTTGAACAGTTCTATGTTTGAAATGATGGAATGTATTTATTACTCTCTCTATATTAACTTCGCTGATGTATGTTTGTATGTGCCACGAAAATTTTGTGAGGCCAAAATAACCTACTTTCCTTTATTGGATTGAGCTGAAATTTGGCAAGTAGATTCATTGTTGAGAACACTGCGTGCTATTAATATTTCAGATCGATCCGATAACGGAAAGTGGGTTGTTTTGGCCTCACAAAATTTTCGTGGCACATACAAACATACATCAGCGAAGTTAATATAGAGAGAGTAATAAATATAAAAAATATCGATATATCAAATTGTTGGGTTTTATGATATCAAAATCAACCGTTGGTTACTCTGACTCCACGTGTTCCAAAATCAATAAACACAAACTCCCAACGTATATTTGTTTTATAAGAATTCACAACTCTCAACAATTAATTACACAGCTGGTCAACCACAATTCTCACGCAATTTCAGATCGGACTCCGCTCCTGGAAGGTCTCAACCTTGTACGATTAAAAATTTAAGTTTCACCTTTTGATTTAATTCCACTCTCTGATACAGACTCTTTTGACACTCCTTGTCTAACTCTTCAGTTTTTTCTATAATTCTTTTCTTCTTTTATTCTATTCCTCTAACTCCTAATGTCGGTTTCTTCCTCCCTACCTAAGGCTATTGCCGATTATGTGAATTTGGAGTTTCCTTATATACTCCCATAATCGTTGTAATTGCCCTATTTTTGACCTTATTGGTTTTGACTTCCTTAGTTATCATTCCCTCATTAGCTATTTCTGTTGACCCTCTTCCTGATTTCCCTTCTTTTGTTTACCCTCGTTTATC
>CAUHTR010007941.1:0-25640 GCA_959609185.1 Schmidtea polychroa
GCATTAAAACTGATCCGGAAAAAGTACAAGGAATAAAAGAATTTGATCAGCCAAAATGTATTAAAAAATTACGAAGTTTTTTGGGGCTAGCAAATTACTACCGAAAATTTATTCAAGACTACTCAAAACATATCAAAATTTTAGAGAGCTTGTGTGGAAGTAATAAAAGTAAATTGATATGGATTCAAGAATGTGAGAAGAATAAATTATGTTCAGCACCAGTTTTATATATCCAGATTTCAAATAAAGCCATTTATATTAGACACAGACGCTAGTTTAGATCGAATTGGGGCGGCTCTCTCATAAATTCACGATGATGTCAATAAGAGAGTTATCTCTTATGGATCACATTCTATAAGTAAACATGAACTTGGATATTGCATTACACGTAAAGAATTGTTGGCAATTTATTATCCTAATAAATACTTTAAACATGATCTATATGGAAAAAAGATTTAAATTGAGAACAGGCTATAAAACCAAAAAACCTTTAACACGGTCTCTATACTTGAATCTAAACCTAGTTTTTGCTCAACATTTAATTAAAACACAAAATGTAATTAATAAATTAATTTTTTATCGATTTCAATGGTACCATGAACAAAATTAAATCTTCTTTTAAGATGATCTATTATAATTTCAAACCACAAACAGTACATGTAATAAAATAAAATTACACTTCTTTACTAATTACTTTCTAAATTTAATTAAAGATGTACAATTATGACATTCAAATTAAAAATAACGTTACTGCGAAAGAATTTCAAAATGAACTATATTTATTTTTAGAAGTTTTTACGGACCTTATTTGTATCAGACTCTTTAATTATTCTCGATTTTAAAAAGTCTGCAAAACAGATGATCCATTATGATCCATTACATCTCATATTATAATTAGGCTTGCATTTATGTACATCAGAGTTTTCAAACCGATGCTCCACGAGAATGTTACAATTGATTCGTCAAATAAGAAACATTGGCTATTTTAGATTGATTTTTTCTAATTTTGTTTTCTTTTAACCTGTATAAATAAAAGCAATGATAATGCACATTTTATTGTTAAATCAAATTTTCGATAAGATTGATGTTCCGCAAATTTTTCTTATAATCAAAAGTGCTCCGTAACTTCAAAAATATTAAGAATACTGATGTATTATAATGTACATTAAATACTTTAAAAATGTATTTATAATAATAAGTTAAAATCAATAAAATTTAATTATTAATAAAATATGGTATAATTTATATTAAATGGGAAATTTACATGTAAGGAAAACTAAAGAAATCCCACTACCAACTTCTTTTTATCCCCATTATTCGAATCACTTGACGAGTAGCCACAATCTCAACTGCAATCATGATAATCACGATTACCATTCGTACTCGCCTTGTTTCTATCCCGATTCATGGCAAATTCATTCCAGTAAACACAATTCCCCCATGTCAACTGATAGATTTCCACCCTTTTATATGGACGAATACAACCAGCACAACTGCAAAGAAAATCATCTCGATTACTTATTAAAGTCCCAGCCCAAATCATTTTCCACAAAAATGTGCCAAACTAATATTTCGATGACATTCTATGAAAATGACATAAAAATGATAGATTGGTTGAAAATCGAGGAATCCAAATTAAACGAAAACCTGAAAATATTAGAAGAACAGCGAATTCGGGGTGAGAATAAGAACATAGAGAATTTGAAATCTGGTGACGAAACTGGTCTAGTGAAACACTGCAGTGAATTAGGATTTTCCATTAATAAGCATGGGAAGTTTTTTATACTTGTTATATACCATTTCTTTCAAAGAATCAGTGGGAAAATATATTGGTAAAAATCAAGCATTCTTTAATTGCATTAGAAGTCAAATACAATTGCTCAATTTCCTTCAGCGACCGGATTTATTATTACCGAAGCAAGCCGGTCATAGTGATGAGAATCAATGGGGTTGACAAGACAGCTATTATTAAGTGCAGATATGGGCTGCCATTCTTTTTCACAAAGTTTATAATAACAGACGTCAGTTCGATTGAATTGTTGGAAAGATTTCCCAAAGTCTCATAAGTATATTCCATAGGAAATCGAATGAATTTTGAGAAAAATTATTTTGCTTACCAAGAGGAATATTACTTTATTTTGATTTTATAATTTAAATTTGCAAGGTTTTGATTAAAATGCTTTGAATTTGTTTTAGTAAAGCCTTTTGCTTAGATTTCTTTGAAATAAACGCCAATTAATTTGGTGACCACCGTAATCGGTGCAAGGCAAATGCTTTGATTTAATTAGAGAACGTTGAATAAGACTATGAGTTTAGTTTAAAGCTCTAAGATAGCGCCATTGCATAGTATGTAAGGAGGCTTCATACCAATATTTTTGAAGGACTCTAAAATCAAAAGCTTTACGTTGATGTTAAGTGCACACTAAATTTTGTCATTTGAACTATATAATATATATATATATATATATATATATATATATATATATATATATATATATATATATATATATATATATATATATATATATATATATATATCAGCGTTTCCGAAAGTGTGGGCCGCGACACGTTAGCAGATCGCAGAAAAATTTTAAAGTCTCGTACCGGTCCGCGGTCAAAAGTTTGGGAAACGCTGATATAAATAAACTAAATTGTGCATTTCTATATATTGATTACACACAAAAACATACTAATAAACCTCATCTAACCGTCCTGAACAGGGACGGCTTTACCATATAGGCGAATTAGGCGGCCGCCTAGGGCGCAAAAATATTTTCCTAAATTATTTCTCGAATATATAAAAAAAATTATTTATTATATATTTAATTTTTTTCTCTTTCACAATTGTCACTCCTATGTTATTTTGTACTATTATTTATGTATTTTGAAACTGCATATATTATTATATTTTGAAATCGACAAATTTTTATTTCACTCAATAAAAAATTTATTATGAAATACCTACTCGTTGAATTAAGAAATTTAAATTATTAAAACATAATGTTTCAATTGGCATTCTTTAAGGTAGGCGCTTCATAAAAATTCGCCTAGGGCGCTAGGCTTGAGCCGCCTTTGGTCCTGAATATTTATTTTTTTCATTATTATTATTTTGCCATACTTTATTTTGATCTTCTGAAATCAATGCAATCAGATACACAAGATCCACACATGCATTGATAATACAATATTACACCTTTGACACTCATATATACATTACATAATATTCAGTCCTACAAATTCAACATGCAATAATATTGTTTCAAATAGGTATTATTATCCTACATCCACCATCGTTTTAGAATGTTTGATCCATTCAACAATTCTAATCTTTGATTTTCCATTCTGAAATAACGATCATGAAACTTCTATTATGTAATTTCTTTATTGCTTTACCTGGAACCTCAAATCTATTTTCATTTTTATTTGCAATATGTTTTTATTATTAAAACAACATCCCTGGCATTGAAAATTCGGTTTAGTCTTACTTCATTGAAATATAATTCATCTTCCTTATTTCCTTGTATTCGTTTTTGTAACTCTAATCTTTCAGAGTTACACTTTTCCATTAATAATTTTAGTTCACATGGTTCGTAATTTACAGACTGTTCTCTCACAATCTTTTTCCCAAAAACTATTTGTGCAGGACTCAACTGAGTAGTTTTCTGAATTTTCGAATTCAACATAAATTCAACTTCAGAAAGTATTTTGGCTCAGTCTTTGCCCGTTCTTTCTTTTAAAGAAATTTGGATGGAATAGTTCTAAATTGACGTTCAATTTGTCCATTAGCTGAATGATGATACTGACATGAATATACTAGATTAATACCATGTTTCTCTTCAAATGCTTTTAATAAAATGACTCAAATGCTTTTCATCTATCACAATGAATACTCTTTGAAACACCAAATTTCAAAATATATTTTTCTTTAACAATTGCTGCAACTGTCTTTTCATCTTGTGCAGAAACTGCATATAAAAAAATATATCTACAAAATTGGTCTATAATTGCCAAAATATGTTTTTTCACTCCTAGTAGTTTTCATTGGGTCACAAAAGTCAATGAAAATTGATTCAAATAAATAAACTTCTGAAAGTTTAATTAGTTTCTCTGCTGTTCGTGTAGTCAGCCTTTCTTTTTTGACAATTTCACAAGATCCGACTACTTCTTTAATAAATTCTTGTCTGTTTCTTTTACATAAATTTTTTTTTTCTTTTCATAAATTCTTTTTGAGGCATGAGTGCTATAATCTTTGTTTTTAGATTTCCTGTTTTTGGTTCCTCTTAAATCGTTTGACACTGTATGCACGTATCGCATTCAGCTCTTGATAGCGCATCTGCATCGTTTCACCTTTACGGTATTCCATTTCAATGTTCAGACCACATAATTGGTTGATCTGTGTTTGAAATTGAGGCTTCTTGTTTTTAACATAAACAATATTGTCTTATGGTCTGACCTTAGTTTAAACTTTTTACAATATAAATAATGAAATTTTCGGTAAATGGCTAATAATTCTTTCCGAGTGATTCAATAACCTACTTTGTGTTTGTTCATTCCGTGCAAACTATTATGCAATTACTATTTCTTTGCCATTTTCACCTAATTGTGATAAAATTGCTCCAATTCTGTCAAAACTGGCATCTTCATTCAAAATAAATTCATTTGTAAAATTAGGCAATAAAATAATTGAAACTTTTACTATTTTTTCTTTAATTCTTGAAAGGCCTCTTTGCATTCATTTGTCCACATAATTTATTTCTGATTTTTAACTTTTCAAGTGGTTTTAATACATACTATAATTCCTTAATAAATCGACGATAATAATTTGTTAATCCAACAAAACTTCGTAATTTTTTAACATATTTTGGAGTTTCGAAAATTTCAATCACGATAATAATGTTCTTACAAGGAAGACGAAAATATTAATATTTTATCAAGATAAACAACAGCTTCTTTACCTTTCACTTAGCCTAAATGCTACAAAATTCAAACATTGACATTATTAAATGTAGTAAAATGAATATATAATTGAAGCTACAAACCTTGCACAAGTTATTGATGTAGAAAATGAATTTCCACAAACCCTCAAAAGAAAAAGACCTCGTCAGTTTTTATATGAATCAAGTGATGAGTTTGTAGAAAATCCTAAACAAAACTTTAAAATTAATTTTTATTTTCGCATTATAGATAGAGCGAATAATTCTGTAGAGGAAAGATTTATGTTATTAGATCAATGTAATAATACAGTGACTGCCAAACTTTAAATTAATTAACATAACAAAACTGGTAACGCACCAATTTTGAAGAAATTTTCGATAATTATTACTCCATCGATGGAAAGTACTTTCAGTGTGTTGTTATTGAAACAAATCTCTTTCACAATCATTTTTTCGCCATCTGAGTACAAATTGGTCATTGAGCCAATTTTAGCACTCATATAATTCTCTGTCATTTACCTCGAATTTTTCGCCCAGTGACTTTTCTAAGGCGTTTTAATCGAATTTGTACATCATGCATAATTAAAAACATTCCCTGGTACAATAAACAAGTAGCAAAATAAAATTTAATATTTTGTATAGCTACCTTTCGCTGCCAAGACAGCAGGAATACGATTAGGCATATTATTAATAAGGTTAAGACAAACAGAAACTGGAATCTATGGTTTTGTTAGGTTATTGGGTTTGTGATAATATTTGTAAAGTTAAAATTCTTACTCTGACTCCAAGCGTGTCTTTGACTGACTCACAAATAACACATGACAGCATAAATCTATATTGATAATCACAAATAATTTTCACTTTACACTGACAATCAATTCAACACCCTGCTCGGTGACTATACAATGCTTATTGCGACACTCAGTGAGGACTGGCACTCGTGTACAACACCGGATTGAAAGATCACTAACTACAGATTGATTTATCGACTGGGACTTTGAGTTGGTTGTTTTCCTTGACCTTCTTCAACAACTTTATTCCAATATTCCAATAACTTCTTTTCGTTTATTTCTCAACTAATTCTTTACTGAAAATCTTCTCCAACAATTATTCTTCACAATTATTCTTTAATAATTATTCTCCAACAAATCGTTTTCCAATAAATACTCGTCTCAATGACTTCTACAAATTTCTCCCACAATTTCCCTGTTAATTTTCTCCGTTAGTTTTATCTTCTTTTTCCGAAGACTCTTGCCTCGTTTTCCGTTCGTTTTTGTCTAAATTTTCGGTTGATATTTTTATCTGATTTTTTGTGTGTTTTTCTCGGCCAACAGTTCCTCTTTATATAGCTCGTTTCATTTGTGACACTAGAGATAAGAGAAATTTCCCACTTCTCTTTCTCCCGCATTTCCCTACTGTTCCCATTTTATCTCTGACAGATGTCGAGATATATTATGCTTTTTTCCCCTTTTTGTTAGGCCGACTTCTCCCGGCAATTTAAATATCTCTGACAAGTTGTCAAAATATTCCTATTTCTTCTAGTTCTGTTTTTTGGAATTTGAAATTCATTTTCTCCTTTGTACTAACTTTGTACTAACTTTAATTTATTTCCTTGTTTGTTTTCTTTTGTTTGGTTTCTTTTTCTCATTTTCCATTCCTTTTTACTTTCGTTTCCTTCTCCGAGTTCCCTTAGCTCATCCTGTTTGTCATGACGATCTTCAAACAAGTAATTTTATTTATTTATAAATTTGTTATTTAGGTATCCTCAACAGTCTTTTGTATTCATTCCATTCAATAGATTCAGATATTTTTAAATATGTTGCTTGGATTAGGAAGTTTTTCTACAAATAAATGTTAAGGATATTATAAAAAAGACTTGAAAGGTTTTGAATTATTTAAAGAAATATTAAGTTCAAGGGAAATATTTCCCACTGCGGCAAAGCCTGTAATGACTTTGAATTACATCATACAAAACAACTTAATATCCTCATTTCCCAATTTTTCTATAGCATTAAGAATTGTTCTAACACTGCCTGTAAGAAAGAAGTTTTACTAAATTACAATTAATAAAAAATTACCTCAGATCATCGATGTTGCAAGAAAGTCTAATCAATCTTGCTTTGTTATCGATAGAAAAGGATATTTTTGAGAATTTAAAATTATCCCAAGTAATTGATTACTTACTTATATTTAAATTTACAAATTAAGTTGTTAATAAAACTTAACGAAATGTAGTTACTTTTAAATCAATTTATTTTAAGTTACACACCAAGCTAAAATCACTTTATGTAATTGTTTTATTGTCATTTAGAAGCTTATACAAATAATAAATGTTTAATAAACAGTAAACAAAAAATAAGTAAATAACTTAAAATAAATAATATTATTATAAGAACTTCTTTCGATTTTCACCTCTGATGTATTTTCAGTTGACATTGTATTTATTAAAACTAGTTATTTAAAATAAAATTAATTAGAATAATATATAAATAGTACACCCAAATCTTTTTTTACACGGTCTTTTTTTACACGATTTTGAAATAACACGGTTCACAAAAAAGGAACAAATCTTCTTTTTTTGCACGAAATATTCGGTTTAACACTATTTCCAAAAAATTTTTGTTTTAATTTTGTTTTATTGCTATTTTGACAAATATTTTTTTATTTTGCTTACATAAGGAAGTTTTAATAAACTGGTAATGTTATTTTTTTTTAATTTTAAATTTTTTACTTATTATTTTATTTTACTAAAGTAATTTTAATAAACTGGTAATTTCCTGCAAAAATTATTATTTTTAAAAAGTTTTACTTACATAAGGAAATTTTAATAAACTGGTAATGTTATTTTTTTTAGATTTAAAAATTTTTTATTAAGTGTTTTTATTTTAATTTTTATTATAGCCGATTAATAAGATGCCTAAACCAACGAAAAATAATCAGAAGCGACAAGCGATTTCTTTGGAAACTAAAATAGAAATTTTAGACAGTTTTGAGAGAGGCGTAGGTCACACATCTGTTGGCAAAGATTTTAGTTTAAGTGAAGCGACTATCAGAACCATAAAAAAGCCGCTAAGGATCGAGTAACGTTTTTATCGTGTAGTAACGCATCTGGAGATAAGATTTAAAAGCCACTATTAATCAACAGGTCATTAATGCCACGAGCTTTGAAAGGCAAGAATATTAAACAGCTGCCAGTCCATTGGATGGCTAATAGAAAGGCGTGGATGACAGGAGAATTTTTTACAAAATGGTTCCAAGAATGCTTCGTTCCTGAAGTTTAAAAATATATGGAACAAAAGGGTCTTCAATTCAAAGTACTTTTATTCGTCGATAATGCACCCAGCCATCCTGTACTACACCATCCAAAACTTATATAATATGGTTTCAAGATTTACTATTTTTTGCATGGTATTTTAGAACAACTAATGGTTCCTTTTTCTATTTTACACGGTCTTCTATAATTGTAGAACACATCCTCAATTTTACTATGGTTAACATGTCTTTTTTTACAAGATTTTCGTTCGAACGTATCTACCGTGTAAAAAAAGAGTTGGGTGTAATTAATAATAATTGAAAGTCAGGAAAAATTATTTTTAATAAAAATATATTCACCTTCATGAAGAAATAAAATATATATAATCTTACAATTTTTAATGAGTACTAAAGAACTGGGTGAGTCAAAATGTGACAAACATGACATACATTACTACTTTATCATTAATTATTTATTATCTTCAACGTTGTAATTTCTACTTGGGGAGATGACAGAAGAGATCCACAATTAAATTCCGTTGTTAATTTCTAGGATAATTATATTTAAACTAACAAATATGTTAGGGATAGGTCTGGAGCCTTAAATTCAAAACAATAAAAATTAGTGTAAATAGTGTAAATAAAAATAATAAATAATTACTTAAAATAAAATACAGGTTTAATCAAATACTATAAATAGTAATTATAATATTACTAATAATATATTATACAAATATTATTTATTATAAATACTGGTTAAAAACGAGAACCGGGAGAGAAATTAACCAGACAATAATCGGACGGGAAATTAGACGATTAATTTTAGGGAAAATATTGGAAAACCAAAACTTGAAATCAGACGGAGAATCGATTAAGAAGTACAAAGTACTTAGGATATTGAACTGAACTGATCGGCTTGTTTGAAATTAAAAAAACAGCTGTTGTGTAAATTAAACCGCATAATTTTGGAGAAATAAAATTCGGACCAAAATACTGCTGTCGTCAATTTTACTATAAATTGAACGAAGCAAATTTTAGTAGAGAGAGAAAATTATTGGTGTTATTTTAGAAGATATTTTTGTGAAAATTGAAAAAGATAAATCAGTATCCATTGAAGGTTTTCAACATAGCGAATACAAAGTACTGAAAGCTTACTTTTGTATTCCCTAGGTGCCCCAAAATAATTCCCACTTGCTTATCCAACTCTTTCATCGATTTTTCGATCGTTGTGCTACACAGGAGCCATCGATCTCTTGCAGGCTGAGATAAACAGCAGGTATTAATAAATCCATTGTCTTATATTTTTATCTTTACATAGTTGTAAATTATTATTTGTAAATTATTAATAAAAGTTTTGTAAAGAGGAAGGAGTTTGTTTTTATTTCGTCATTCCATTTAATTTAAATACGAGCAACCACATTAAATATATTATATTTATACCTATTTTTATTTATTGGAGTCATAGTGTTGAGATCAGTAACCCCCACTTTTCGATCTTAACAAATATATTAAAAAAAATCAAAGATTAAAAAACCATTGGTTAAAGTTTTATTAAATAATTATAAAAAATAAATTCTTTTCAACAATAAAGAAAACAAGATATAGAAGTCTTGATAATTGTGATTGTTGTTTAAGACACATTTTTTTAGAAAGAATATTTGACAGAGGCAAATAAATTACAATAATTAATAAACTGATATGAAAATTTTCTGAAATGTCGAATAGTGAAATCTTAAATGATAAAAATTTTGACCTTGAGAAAACTACATAAAAATATGGATTTAAAACGATATTGCGATTTCCTAGATCTTATAATTGGCTCTCCATAATGTCATTTCTGAAATTTCATCTGCCATTGATTTCTCCAAATATTTCGTGTCACCCGCTTCGAGGAGTTTGAATTTCAATTTACTCAATTCATCCCGTACTAATGCTAATTCATCTTGGACTGACTTCTTTTCTGTTCGCAGTTTCTTAGCTTCAATTTCTAATCCACGATTCCGATCATGAGTTTCTAAAATGTTTATAAGCAACATTTTGTTTATTTTATTAAAATATTTGTTTAAATTTATCCGTTTACAAATCAATATTTATACGCTGCCAACATTGCAGGTGTATTGAACAATAATTAAAATATAAATAATAAAGCGGTTTGTTTTAATTGGATTAAAAATTAAAAATTTATAAAATAAGTAAAATCCATTTTATCTAGTATTTGTTAAAGATATCAACGATCAACAATAACTTTTTGAATTGGAATAGTCCTCAATAATTATAACGTATACGAAAGAGAAACAACATACTACTAACAGAAAGTATTCAATAAACCAATCCAGCACGTTGTAAAATTTAAAAAATGTGCTTAATTGTAGCACATATGAGAATAAATTAGAGAAGAGGGAATATGAAATATGGGTCACCGGGGAATTTTCGTAATATTTATAGTTATTCTCTGATTTCTAAGAGTTATTGTTCAAACAAAATGGCATTGCTACCATATTACATTATAATATTTGAAAAAAATTAATATAATAATTATAATAATAATATTAATAATAATAATAATAATAATAATAATAATAATAATAATAATAATAATAATAATAATAATAATAATAATAATATTAAAATAAGTCTTCAATTAAATAAGAAAATTAAGGCTCTAATCCATCATATTTCATTAATATTCGATGTATTACAAAATTTTTTTGAGATACTCCATAGAATTTGCTTAGCAGAAAAACACCAAATTCGAAGTAGATAAGGCCTGTATTGTGATTAATAATGGATACCGAGAATAGTAAAGTGAAAAAGTAAAGATATTTAGTAGAAGAATGTACTGGCATCACAAATCCGAGATATGTCACCGATAGCACCTTCGATTATAAAATTCCGGAAAAAATAGTGAGGATATTGAGGAATTTAATGTTATTTTACTAACGTAAAATTAATATTATCTATTCTTGCCTCACTGGTTTTGCCTAGATTTAGTAAATTTAAGTCTTTTTAATATTATTAAATTTCAACATTTTAAAAATTTCAGGTTTTTGATAACGTTAGTTTTGATATTTTTGTAATTGACACGCGAAGAAAGCTCAAATAAAAGCCATATCAACGTTAATTTGTAATAAAAATTCAAAATCTTACAATAAATTAACCAAAACAAATAATATACAGATGATTCACAGTAAATAACCAACTCAATTGTTGTTTTGTGTGATAATGAGGCTAAATCACTTCGTTTGTATTCATAACTTCAATATACATATCTAAATCGTTTTATAATCTTCGTTGTAATATACAGTATATTTTTTGATAAGAATTGTAAATGGAGAAATAAAAAAAATTCCCATAAATATTCTGCGATTTTCTAATATTTGCAATAACAGAATAAAAATAACAACAAACTCTTTCCACTACACAGCTTGAATACTGATTTGCGGCCAGTTTACCACAGATCATGGCACTGAACCAGCCGAATTGTATTAATAAATTTCATGTACTATTTTGTTGGTCAGATTTTCATTATTATTTAACATAAACTGTATTTGAAATTTATATTTCAACAAATCATCAAATAATATTATTTTTAAAAACTGTCATAGTAATATGGTTTTTGATACCACAATTATTATTATTATTATTATTATTATTATTATTATTAATATTATTATTATTATTATTATTATTATTATTATTATTATAAGAACTTTTTTTTCAAATTTCACCACTGATTTCTTTTCCATCGTATTTATTATTATAATAATTATTATTATTAATATAATTATTTTTATTATTAATATTATTATTATTATTATTATTATTATTATTATTATTAATAACTAAATTAAATCTAAAAGTTGTGAGAAAGTACTACCTTAGTTTTTAAATAAAAAGTTATTATTAATTCAGAACCAGTGTAACTACAGAAAAGTTAGCTTAAAATAAATGTGAAATGCCTATAATTAATTTAAATATTTCTTGAAACATTGACGCGTAATTTATCGATTGTTTTCACAATTTTATTTTAGCTTGTTATTTATATTTGTTTTAATTCATACTTTATACAATACTTCCATATTAAACTCTCTCTCGCTCGCCCACACACACACAAACACACACACAGAGTACACAAATTGACATAAAAATTTTACCTTTTAATTGATTTTCAAATGACACAATTTTCTCTATTAATTCTATTTTGGTCAATTCTAAAAAAAATAAAAAAAAATAAATGAAATGCAAATGAAAACAATAAAATTATTGCCAAAAATAAATTTGGGCGGAGTGTTAATAATGAACCAATGAAAGTAGAGTAGAAAGTAATAATTAAATTACCATTGTAAGGTGTCAATGTGTCATGAGCAGTTGTGATGGCAGGCGAATTGAAGCTGAAATGCCGATTAATATTTGCAGAATAAGAGTTTTTGGAATTATTTCTGTAATCATCAGCACCTCCCTCGGCAGTGTGATTGAAAATTGGAGTGTAATTATTTGAGGTATTTTCATTATTATCGGTGTGGCTCAGTAATGAATGAGGTCGACTTCCTTAAGAAACAAATTTATATAATAAAATAATTAAACTTTATAAAATAAATAAATAAAAAAACAACTCATCAAATTTGTTTTTCAAATCAAGCTAAATTGAAATTTATAAATTTTAACCGTTTACGGACGGTAGGCCAGCACTGCTGGCCACGAATTTTGTTCCAGGCGTTCTATAATGTATAATGGCCAGCTGCGCTGGACAAACTTTAAAAAAATCATAATACGATATCGGCCATTCGTATACTAAAAAATTATGCTAAAATATATATTACTTATTAAAATTAATTCCGTCCGCAAACGGTTAAAAAAGAAAATGAATTTGTATAATTTTTAAAGTTTCAACTAATTTCCTCACTAATAACTTTAGTAAAATTTTCTCAATACTAAAACATTTTATTAAATTATCAACCATTTTGATCTGTGTTTATTAGAATTGGACAATCTTCCTCGATTAGATTCTACATCTTTAATGAATCCCATAAGTACAACAATTGAAAACTTATTTAGAAATAAATTTAATCACCATTCTACTGAAATACTCTATAAAGATCAAAATGCCTACTGTGATTTCTTTTGTCTTTTCCACTATACAATTATTTCCATGATACCAAGTTCCATTAGCGATCTGTCAAGTAATGTTGTAGTTAATATTACTTGCATCCTAATTGCTGTTTTTGTCGCGCCAAAAAACCTTTGACAATCCTTGATAAAATTTTCTAGATCATCGCCTTTATGAAATTTCTCAGGTAATAGTCTGCTTATCAATAAATCCGTGGTCGTGGTCGCCATGTTAGACGCAATTAAATTCAAATCTTCTTCAAGCATTTATTTTTATAACAACTTCAAAATTGTGCCGTTTACTAGCGTATTTAAACACCGAAGTGTGATAATTATTAATATTAATGTAACTACTGGTCATACATTTAATTGATTTAATTTAATATAATTTAATATAATATGATATAATTTAATATAGAATTTAAGTATAAAAATTTAACAGAAATAATTATTTCTACTAACTGATCACTTCTACCATTTAACCATAATAATTTTATATAGAGGTTTACTAACTTCTTACACATTGCATTTCTTGAATTCATTTTTGGACACAAACGTTATTCAGACGTATGTTACAACTTGGGAATAAAAATTCGCTTGTAACTTACAAGCGAATTTTTATTCCCAATAATCAAATCCCAATCATTAGTTTGCTTAATAATAAGATTGTCCGATTCCATTAGTTAATAGTTCGTTGTATAAGCAATTAGTGATCTTTTACAAATATTGGATGACATAACCGAACCGAAAGGATGATAGCTTTAGAAAGTCACAAGACAAATCCAATGAATAACCAGAAGCTCTTTTATGTGACTTGACTAAGATCTTAAGACTAATTTCATTTTTTTCTAGAATTCAAGATTTATATACGGTAATTATATAATTTTTAATATAATATGTACATGATTAATTATCCACTATTAAGTCATTCAAAATTCGAAATAAATTAGTTTGCGAGAAGAAATTCAACAATTTAAACTGAATTCTCACCGTATGATAGAAAAGAAACAAAATATTGTTATATTTAACATTGACCTACAGTCAAAAACTAAATGAAGTAAAAGGACAGTAAAATAAAGTAAAAAACGATGAATAGTAAATCGTTTCCAAAACAATACCTGCTTACTCAGAATTTATCAAAGATGTAATTTCTCAATTTACCGAAGATTTCTGATCTGAAATCATATGAATATCTTTTATTTAAATCTTTGAACCTGAGTTTCCCATAAGTTTAAACATAAAACTGAGATCTTTGCAATTTGCAATAGTGGATCAATTGAAGATATAATAAAATACCCTCAAAAATGGGCCCCCAAGGCACTGGATATACTAAATACTATACCGAATAATAGCAAGCACAGTCTTAGTTATCTGTGAAATATATATGAAATTATTTTATATTAAATCAGTAAGACTGTTTTGAAAGTCTCAAAGAAATGACGATAACATTAATAAAAAATAATGAAATCTGAAAATCTGAAAATCATCAATGGTCATTATACTTGTGAGACTAATCATATAGTATAATTAGCTCAATCATACTAATAACTAGTTTTTATAAGTATTTATTCTGAAAAAACAGTAAATTTCAATTACAAAATACTCAACAGTTATTCATCAACAAAATTCCTCAGACCTACATCGAATTTGTAATATGCAAAATCAAATTTTTAGAATTTAAACAATTAAGATTTGATTCATAATTTCAAGCTGTCATTATTTTCACAATTTATAAAATACAAATAAAGTTCTCGATGTTCACCATTGACTAAACATTTTTTGTTTTAATATAGTAATGGGATATTTATTTGGAAAGAACTATAATATTAATTTATTGTAGTGTTCTGCAACGGTTTCGGTTTCATGCCACATTAACCCTCTAGTTCTCCATATCAGCGTGAGGGGGATTGTATATATTAATCTTATAAAAAATACTTATGAATACATTTTGCTGCAATGTTTCTGTCCGCTTACATGTGACTATATAAAGATTATCTTAAACGCTTTGGTTCAGCTAGATAGTTTGATTTACTGTAGACGTCAGCGTGTACTCAAATTAGACGTGAAAATTTTGGTAAAGAAAAAAATTTGGTACTAGGTTTAATGGGGATTTTTAAAGAGGTGGGAATTTTACAAAAAACGGTAAATATATATAAAAATTATAACATGTGCTATTTAGAAAATCAAAAGATTTCATATCAAATTATTTTAATGAAAAAGTTGATACTAATTTTGCGAACAAATATTTTCTACATGTGGTTCAATATAAGACAAAATAATAATCTAAACTAGATAAATAGATCCTCTAACACTTCAAACTTTGAATTAGTTAAAAAAAACATTCATTACTCTTGAGATTTTCCTGTCTAAAACTTATCTTTTTAAGAAAACTTGAAATATTCAAATAATTTTACGACACGAGGTTGTGAGAGATTGATCATAAATTGAATATAAAAGGCTTAGAGAGTGAGTAGATCTGTTGCCGAACTTCACCTGTAACGAATTGGACATAAAGTTATAGGGAATAATGATTTAACTCAACTTGCAAGTCTATCTAAATTTATTGAAAAAAACTGGAATGTGGTCTACTCAAAGTGAAATTAGAGCTATCATCCACACTGGACCTAATTCGAAAATTTGAAGCTCTCTTTTTGAATTTCCTTTACTATATACAGGTATTTATATTCTTTGGAGATCTATTTCATGTTGGTATTTTTAATTCAAACAAAAAAATTGTCATCCCCGTTTTTGAAACGATTTGCTTTATCTTCAGAGCATGGAAAATGTGAAAATTTAACAGAATTCATCAATCACATAAATTTGCAGATTTATCCTTACTGAGCAGGATCTACAAACTTTGAAATTGGACATCTTAAAATTAATGTCTATGTTTGGATCCACTTGGGTGTACGAATCAACGCCTTCTGTTATCAAATTTATTAAATCAAAATTCGGATCTCAAATTGAAGGTGGGGCTTAAGCACATACTACGTGAAGAATCGGAATGTCAAATTTCGCATTAATACTTCGTAATTAAATAGTTTTTCAATATTTCATATAAAGTATTTCTAATTGAACAATATATATTTCAGTGTTAAATTGAACTTGTTAAAAAGTTATCATATTGTAATTTTTTAACGAAGTTGTTTAGTTCCTCATTCACCCCACTTGTGGGCTCCCTTCCAGATAAGGTTGTCCATTCATGCTCTATATTATTAAATTATTTTAAAAATATCGTTTTTATAAATGTTTTATTTTTAATGGGAATTTTTTTGGGCTCAATTGATTATTATTTTTATCAAATACAAATCTAGAGGTGAATTTAGATGGTAGGACGGTAGAATTGTATTTCAAAATAGAAATATGATTCAGTTTATCTTCATTCTTTTCAGATTATTGATCAATATATTATTTTAATCTAAATATAAAACGACACACATTGATCTATTTATTGATAGAATTAAAATAAACGAAATTGTAAATAACAGATCAAAAGTGAGGAGGTTAAAAGATTTTAAAGATTATGCAAAACAATCAATAAAATAATCAATGTGGATGTTTGACTATGAATTAATAATGAATTAATAATTAGCTGATGAACAAAAATCTTAATTAAATATTTATAATTTTATTTTCTTTCTGTTATTTCACTATATTATAAAAGTTTACATTAAGACAGATAGAAATTGAAGCTGATTTTATTCTAATTTTTCTACATTCATGATTTAACTTCCCGATTTTATAGACAGAATTATCCTTTTATTTGTTATTCTTATATTTCAGGTGTGACATTATTGTATTTTTTTAAATTGTGAAATGTGTAGAATATGAAATTCAGATTTACTCAGTTATAATTCAAAAGAGAAAATAATATGTGCTTTTTTTGGTTGGAAATGGTTTAGTTAAAGCATAAAACTACTACAGAGTAATAACACGGCAAAATAAAGAATTTAATGTTAAAATACCATAGTAAGTAGATTTAAGCCCAATGGCACAGTACGTCCCTTCGAAAATTAAATACTTTGTTTAAATGAAGTGGAAATTTAAAATAAATTTAGTTTAAATAAGGTTTTGGAGAGAAATTTAAATTGTTCTCAGAGGAAATTTAAAATAATTTTAACCGCCTTTTCCAAGGGACAACAAAAAGTTGATTTCAGCAAAAATGTACAGGTCAACAATTTTTATATTTCTGGAAAAAGAAATTTCACACTATAGCGCGATGAATCGTAACTCAAAAAAAAAGATTATGTTAAGAAGTTCGAACAAGTTCTAGAAATGATAATTAAAAAATATGTTAAAAAATTTGTCCATTTCACCATATATAATTCATAATTGGAAGTCTTACTATCAAATATATCAAAAACTTACTTATCGAATGTTGGTTGCTTTGAGGTTTCAACTGATTTCCTTGAATCTGGGAATCACCAAAATACCATGAACTGATATTGACGTTCGATTTTGATAGTTCATTCTTCTTTTCAAATAACCGAACTCCTTGACGTTTCCCTAAAGACATTGGTAGAGGTTTTGGTTTTTTCTCTATTTCAGATCCCAACTTATTTAAATCTACTGAACTTTTAGATTTATTAACACGAAATCTACTGAAAAGGCCGTATCGTTTATTGTTTGATGCTAATAAAAATAATAATAAATATTGAGTTAATACAATTTTTGTTTATTAAGAACATCTTAGCTAATAAGACAGTGCCGCAAATTAGTTTGTTTAAACTATGAATGCTATTAAAGATAAATATAAATATAAAAGAAGGTATAAAGTAAACAAAAATGTTTTGACCAGAACGAATTAAACCAACCTTAGCATTATGAATTCATTTAACAATTTATTAGCTGTTCAACTGGTTTGTTTATCAAACAATTAATTTGTCTCTCAATGTAATAAAAGAACTAAACAAGAAAAGACCCTTTATATGAAAGGAAGTTTGAACTTCCAATATGTTAATACTTTTGGATTATCAGAAGGGATGAGAGATATTCCTGGTGTAAATTGTAAATTAATCAACAATTTTTTTAATTGAAATTCTTAATTAAAATTCATTCATTTGTAAGCACAAACTAGAGAATTATGGAATATACACATTTGATACGCATATTTAATTTTTATTTAAAAGCAAGCGCGCCAGTTCCAAAAGTCATTAAAATAATTACTGATCAAATTGGTTTGGCATAAAATGTATATTAATTAATGATATACAAATGCATATACAAATGCATATACAAATGCATATATAAATACATATACAAATGCATATATAAATACATATACAGACTCATTGTCATCTTATTATTACAGCAATTACTCATCCATCTATTACAGCAATCGCCAGTGATTTATTATTATTATTATTATTATTATAATTATTATTATGATTGTCTTATGGCTACAACTATCACAGCAACAAGCAAACAAACAAAAATAATATTTTTTAAAATCAATCTTCAATTTTTATTGACGTCTTTTATTATATTCATAATTGATAATCGATATTTATAATTAATAATCAATATTTATAAGTAATAATCGATATTTATTAGTCTATTCAGCTAGTGACCAGTTTGGGGGAGGCGTTATTTAAAAACAATATTTAAATAATTAATATTTATTCAATAAAAAATCAATCAAAAATACAACTAAAAATAATTTATAATCTATAAATTAGAGCTAGAAATTATGTTACAAATAAATATCTAAAATATTATATTATCCCTCTCAAATGCTACCACTTCAAAATGATCAAGTTCAGCACCGAACAGAATCAATGACAAAATAGGATTTGAGAAGAGTGAATTGGTTTCCTATCTCCCAGGAACTCACAGGACCATTTTGCCACATAGGGCAGTGGTTCTACCTTTTTAGATGGTGGCACACTAACAGAAAATTAGAAAACTTTTGGGCACTTTACCCTTATTATATTAGGATTTCACCTATGTAAATAACAACAAGTTTTGTAAGTTCAATATTTAATAAAAATTATAAAAATAATCTTATTATAACATATATTAATGTGAAATTTGAGCTTGATGCTTTTTGCAAATCTCCTTAATATTAGGTGGCATATTTGACAAACATACTCTTAACTCATTCTCAATTGAGTTTAGCTATTGTCTTTTCTTGTTCTTAATATTTACCAGTACAAAAAATCCTGACAAAGAGGATGTTGAAAATTATAATAAAATTTAAATTGCCTTTTCACTGATATTTGAATATTCCTGTTTAATTAATATTCAAAAAGAATCAAGGGAATTTCTGAATGCTTCATTCGCAATGTGTGGTCATTACTGATTTCTATGAATTCTTCTTCGCCGCGATTTAAATTAATTCTACTTGGTGGGAATTCAATAAAGGAATTTCGTATACAGTCATAGGAATCGATTGATAATTGTTGGGAAAAAAGATTTATTTTCTCTTCTAAAGATGTCAAATAAATGCAAATCAAGGTCGATAAATCAATAAATTTTAATAAATTAATAGATTTTCAGTAATAAAATTAGCCAAATTCGTGGCACTGGTCTAGGGCAGTGGTCTTCAAACTTCGAAAGGTTGCGGAACCCTTATGTGAAATGATGCGTTACAATATAGATTTTATTTAAGTTTTTTTATGAAATTCTTGAAATTTTTATCTGTTTTTTTATGGGAAATGAAAACTATTTATTGATGTTTTTTGGTGAGAAATGAAGCAATTTCTTTTAAATTATTGATTTTTTTTGGAACCCTTGAGGGATTTCATGGAACCCTATGGTTCCGCGGAACACAGTTTGAAGACCATTGGTCGAGGGAAACAAGGCTCGATCTTAAGAGAAGCTCGCTAGCAATTTCTTAAAAGCAAATTCAATAAAGAACTTAAAGAGTAAATAAATTTTATAATAATAGTTTAAAGGATTCAGAACTGTCGGAACCATCAATGGTGAATATCGAAACTAAAGAAACGGTAATTTTCAAAATATCAAATGGAAATTGTATTTTTTGCAATAGTGATGTAGTTTCGATGACCAATTTCTAATAGAAGAAATAATTTTTTGATTATTTAAACCATAACATTTTGCTTTTCATAAAAAGGGAGAATAATTGTAATTGACCCAGTGTCATTAACAGTGATGAAACGAGATTGATTCTATTTATCATTTCAGCCAGTTTTCTATTATAAACTCTTGTTGAAGCATTGTCAGGAAATAAAAAAAGGTAAATAAGTTTTCTAAATATTTTTTAAAGTTTGGTTTTTAGTGAAAATGTCAATATTTTTAGTCACAAACTGTTACATCAAGAGAAAAATTCTTCCAAAACAAGTTGTATTATATTTGGCTGTAGAAAAGTAAGGCTAGCTGCTTCGATGGAAAATTATAGACTTGTCATTTTTGATTCATGAAAAAAAACATTCTTGATAAATGATGTTTAATGAAATTATATATACGAATTTTCATATTTTGTCCTTTTTCATTGGTATCTTTATTACTTTTATTTATAAAAAAAATTATAATTGAAAATCATAAAATGAGAATAAAGGTCAAAAATTTATTAATGAAAAATATATCGACATAATAAATATGTCAGGCCAAATACAGCAGGCAAGCTGTTGTATGGGGTGTTCAATCTTCGTGAGTGCTCTTTTTAGGGATGCTGGCACTATGTTTTTTCCACAATGTTTTTTCCTTACTGTTTCGTCTTAAATAATTATATTAGTATTTTCTGTATACTGATACATTTTCATTTATCTCTTTTCTTTGATAGTTTCCCAAAAATACATCTCAGATATTCATTGCCGCATTTGTATCTTTGGCGCCCTTGGGCAATATATATTAACGCGCCCCATTATTCGTATTAAAAATTAAAAAGTACAAATATACAATTAAAACTAATTATCTGTTTTTTTTGTTAATTAATTGATTTAATAAGAACTAAAAAAGTCATTGGAGTTCGCTTTAATTAAGTAAAATTTTGCTTTTCTTACTTCCTTTTAACACATTAAAATTTTCGACTTGATATTTTATCAGCAAAATCATCAATTTTATCAGAATAATATTTGATGTAAAATCTGTTTCTATTGATAATATAGCTAATATGTTTAAGCGTTTGTTCCTTTATAGTAGATCTTAAATATGTTTTCAATCTTTTCAATAACGAAAAACTGCGTTCCGCAGAACAGTTACTTAAATGCGTGCACAAAAGTTTTCTTAAGATTATATTTATATTTGGAAAAACAGTTTCTAATTTTTTGCTATATATTAATTTACTGAGCTCTAATATCGAATTTTCAGAAATTTCATTACCTTTCAAATATGAACACAAGTGCACACATTCTTCCATAAAACATTCATCTAAATCGTTCTTGTATATCTGGTATAAATTTTCTGCATTTTCTAATATTAATTTAGGTTGGTATTTCGTTAAATTGTTTAAAAATTCAAAATTTTTATAAATTAATTCATATGCTGAAATATATTTGAGATGGGAAATGAAAACTATGGCATAGGAAAAACGAGAAATTCCCAGAGATAATTTAGATAATTAGTAAAATTTAGGGGAAAATGTTTCCCGCACAATTTCCCCTTAGAATAAATATCAATAACTAACTTCATGAGTGAAATAATTTTTAATAAAACAAAAAAAAAGAATTACCTGGACTCTCTTTTGAACAGACAGATGTTTCATGGCTTAGAGAGGTTTGGTTGTCTGAAAGAATAAGTTCAACATTATGGGATTTCCAAAAACATTACTTGTTTCATAACGTTCTGGTTTTGTGATGTTATTTTCTATAGATATGTCAACAGTAGTGTTTAAGCCGTCAAACGGATTTTTACTGTGATAACCATTTATCATAGGAGAGTTTGGGTCGGTCCCAGCAGTCATAGGCGAATTATGGTTCCAACATGAATTGTCATTTCCAGATTTATGATTAAGACTTTTAAGCTGATTGACTCTAATGGGAGAGGCTTTTGCATTTGGGTCGATATAATTATCAAATGGGTTTTTATCATTATATTCTAAATCGTTTTTTGGAGATCCTTGGTATGAATTATTTGACTTTTTGCGTCGAAAAAGATTCATGGTTGAACTAGTAATATAACAGTAATTATTAATGAAAAATACAAATTCATTTTAAGATGTCTTTTTCTTTTGCAATTAAAATAATATTTCAGTGTAAGTTTAAAGCAGGATATCAAAAAAAAACAATATTTATGTTCAGATTAATAATGATTACAATAAGGATCAGTAACTTCTAACCCTCAATTATATAAACAGATTTTAGCAGAGTCATCCTAATCCAATATCTTTCATTGCTTCGAAAATTTAAAATTCTTTGGAGTTTTGCAGTTCATACTCAGGCTGTCTTTGAAGTGGAACTTATTGATAAAGATGATAAAATTATTAAAAATCGACAAAATAAAAATCAAATTTTTTGATTTATCTATTGAGAGAACTCTGTATGCAAAGTGTTTAACATTATGTCATGACCACTTACTATTCAATTCATCAGAAAGGTCTAATTTGCTTACAACGAGAAGGAACGAAATGTTTCTTCCGATTTATTATTTACTAGAATCTAGTCACCAAAGTTCAATCTGTTCACATTTACAAACTATATAAAGCATTTACTTTCTTTCGCACCACGTTATTGTAAATTGATCGCTTATTTTTTTTCACATTACTGTTGTCACAATACAAAAAGTACAATAACATTTAGGTAAGCTATAATCTATTACAGTATATGATTTTATCTTTAGTTGTATTAGGGAAAATAACTTTTATCCCAGGAAATAAAAATGATAAAGAATGCTGTGAATTTTTTCAGGCAGTGAATCAAACCTAAAACAAATGATTACAGTATTGAATTCGATTTTTAATATTTTATTTTAATTGCTAAAATTTTAATTTAAACATTTAGTTGTATATGTTTGACAACACTAAGTTCTGTAGGTGGCATATCAGCCATATACGAATGGTATCCTAAGTTTTAATGAAATCAACGCCAGTCACACCCAATTGTTGATGTGCATAAATTTGTATTATATTTTGAAAGTTAATGATATTAATGTCAACAAATTCCAATGATAGTCTTTCTGAAAAAAATAACTTTCTGGACCACGAGAACCATAAAGGCGTGAATTAAAAACTTATTTTGTCCAGGACCTAGATGAAAAAATGGAACGAAAAAGGTAGGAATATATTTGTGTTTACTTTATTAATCAAAATAATTTAAAATACAACTTCGGCCCAAGGGTCAGTTTTAACTCGGACTTACTCGGCGATTAACGTTTTAATGAGTGTATTTAAAAAATGTTTACATATATTATAAATTATAAACCGTTTTCACACTATACGATATCACAACTATTAGTACTGATTTTGGAAGTCTACATTTTTCTTTATCAACTTAGTAAAGGAAATATTTCTTAAATATTTGACAATTTTGGTGTTTTATTGTAATTTACTACATTTAGAGAAAAAAAAATTTTTAGCTGAACGAAAATTTTCTATTTAATTTCATTTAAACAATTGATTTTTCAATTAAAAATGTTATCAAAGATGATTTAAAATAATATATTTCACATGATTCAATAAAATAAGTTGAACAAATACCTAATTACAAGGTAGTAGGTCATTTTGGAGTTAACCCTTTCAGTACTCTAGAGACATTGTCCCAGAGAATTTTATAGTCTATTTCAGTACTGTATGGTTAAAGGCTCGTAAAAAGTCGAAACCTATCTGTTTGTTGCTGTTTGCTATCTGCCTTTTTTTTCTATAAAATTTTGTCAGTTTAGATGTTGCTAACAAACAGCAGACACGTGTGCTATAAATATTACATGAATTATTAAAATAAAAAAATCGTATTGAAAAGGTTAAGTAAATCATAATTCGTTGGAACAATCCAAACAATGAAAGAAGAAAAGAATAAGATAATTCAAGTACATTCAAGAACATTCACGATTTCAAAAGATCTGTTAACTTGATATTATAATTCATGAAGCGAAACTTAATTGACAGACTTATGTGACTATTTAAACAAAAATTTCCAGATAATTAAGAATTAAAGAAGGAATTTGTAAGTTTTATAGTTAAACATATCGGTACAATGAATGAAACCCCAATAACATTTCAGCGAATTTCATCGTTTTAGCGATTGAAAAATCGCATAATAACTAAAACAAATCACTTTTAATGATTAATGCAGCTTACAACTATAAAATAAATGCAAAATATCATTCAGGTGTAACACTAATAGCTATTATTTCAGGTTTAACAAAAAGTTACAAGCATTTGATATTAGCGTCGGTCTTCGTAGTGTGTGGGAAGGTTGGGTTGTCAAAGGGGTACAAACTAGACACGTGTCATATGAGATAATTGGCAACTGGATCTTACAATGAAGCGTTTTAGGTGTTACAAGTCGATTCTGTTGATATTCTAGGACGTGTAGGGAAACTATGAAAGTGCCATAAATTTTAGTCGATAATATCCGTATTGATATCCGATAAACGAGGTCTCGGATTTTTTAGAAATATGGATATGGATAATAGTTAGTAAAATAACAGGGACAAATTAGTATAATCGAACTAAATAATTTCACAGTTGATTTTTTTCCTATTACTTTCCAGTCAATAAAATATCACCAATATCATGATTGTAAGGATCAGGTTAAATTAAGATCTAATTTAACTTTATTAATTAACTAATCTAATAAATTATATTAATTAATTTGGCATTAAATGTATTATATATGAATAATATATTAACTATTAAAATGATGTAAATATAATTATAATACAAATATGTAATTTAAAATAATAGAATGTTTGTCGAATGAAGTGTTTGATGTTTTCTCGCTCAATATATTAATGACGTGTTATAAGTCTTTTATATAATATTGTTAATAATGTTGTCAGTAAGATGAAATATTGAAAATTACTGATCTGACTCCAAAGCGTGCCTTGGTTGATCACAATAGCGAACTTTAATTGCCCAGCAAAATTGATTACGAATTTACAATGACACAAAATGATTCAATATTGTAAAATATTGTTATTGAGTGCTTATTAAAATTCTCATGGAAGAATAGTTTACAACTTAGAATTTATGACGACCTAGTTACTGCTTCTGGTTTCGATAATCAGTATAGTTAATCTAGTTGCTTTCTCTATGTGCATTCTCAAATTATTTTAGAATTTTTTTAAAGTACTGAAAATTTTACTATCTTGTCATTTCACATTCTATCTAGTGGTACAAGTGGCATAACTCCTAAACTATAAAAGCTAACGCAACCAAACTTTGCCTAACATAACCTGAACTAACCTTGACTAATTTGGCAAAGTTTGAAGAGACTAGTACCGGAATTTCAA